>APFE030055997.1:0-18416 GCA_000404065.3 Pinus taeda | reverse complement strand
TTTATTTTGTTTATGTCATTATTATCAAGCCGACCAGCACTTGAGTAGGCTCAGAAGCCCAATAGACGTGTCTATTCATCATCCTCGCTTTGGTATAAATAGAAGAGGATTTGTAGTCATTTGGCAACTCACCTCAAGTGATCTCCTCTCCACGTCTTGGGTTTATGGAGAAGGAGATTCACTATGGATTACGTTGGCCTAATATAATGATGCCCTAATCTTATACGCTGCCCTAAGTTACAGTCATGGAGGAGACATCTAGACGCAAGCCCTATAGACACAGTGAAGGAGTATTCTAATACGCTGTTTCCAGCAGCCCTAAACACAGTCAAATGGAGGCCCTAATCTGCTGTCCTAGAAGGCTCCATACGCAGTCCTGAAGGAGAGCCCTAGCTGCTGTCCTATGTTACCCTAACCGCAGTCCTAAAGGATGAGCTAAGACGCAGAGGGAGAGGCCTTATCCAGCAGCGTGTGAAGGCCAATCCGCAGTTCTAAAAGAGCCCTAATTGCTGACCCTTATACACAGTCAAGTCTCCTATACGCTGGCTGGAATATCACTGTTTGTAATACGCAGCAAGCAGAAGGAAACCCTTGCAGCTGACTTCTATTTGCTGTCCAAGGAAGCTTCATACGCAGCCCTAATCCGCAGTCAAGTATAAACTCGGATTGCTGTAGGTGACAGCATGGTGATATGACATTGTTACATAATGAAGGAATGCATCTGCTCTAGATCAGCTTATATAAACAACTGGGTGTTTGAAAGGGCTGACAGCACAGTCAAGTTCTTATGATGGCCTATCAGATGGGCTGAGCTACTATGCCGAAGGTTAGTCAGATAACAAGGATGGGGGCAGCAAAGTGATGATTGATGCTTGATGAGTACAGCATAGAAATCATTGAGTGCAGATCAGTGATAGAGAGCAGCTCAATGATTGGAGCAGCTCAGTGACAGGAGCAGCAAAATGATAAGTGCAGCATGGTACAGTACAGTGCTACACAATGGCATAACATGATGATATATGGGCATCATAGTAAGATTCCGCTTGATGGTGCTACACAGTAAGGTGCAGCAAATGGATGAGATGCAGTTGAAGCAGAATGTCTTCAACTGATCTCATCGTTATAGGAGATGATCTATGCTTAGATCTAGACAAGTCAAAGTGTTGACTTCTATTGTAAATGTACTCTCTCTCTCTCTCTCTGCTGAACTTTGAAGATAAAGAAGATTTGATCAAAGGGTTTCCCCACACATTGTGGGGTTTGTCCCTGGCTCGCGCCATATCTTGTGTCCTCTTGTCTTGGCTTGTCTTCTGCGTTTTGTATTTATGTTCTATCTGCAGTTTATTGTAATGCTGATGTGATTGCTAACTGTGAAAATTTAAATAAATTGCTCTAGCATAGAACATACCTAAAATTTACAATGTCCAAGGGTGGAATCAAATGCATGCCTTTCAACTCAAATTGTAAAAATTAAGAAAGGAAAACAAGGAATGGAATTGCAAGGAGATTGGCCACATCTTGACAGATAAACATGCACTAGAAGCATTTATGCAACAAATACAACAACAAATTATTATAGAGGGATGCTTCAAGGCACTGATTCTGGGGGAAGGTCAATTGGTTAATAAAATTGATCATTGGAGAAAATGGGAAGAGACTTTATGGTGTTAAAATCCATGAGTCCAATGGTTAAGAGAAGGTGAGCACAACTCAAAAAAAATTCACAAAATTATGATTAAGCATCGCTATCACAATAGGGTTTTCTCTCTCAAATCCAATGAGAGGCAACACCTTCTACGACATGAAGAAATTGAAAATGAGTTGGTTTCTTATTTTCAAGAGATGTTAACCTAACCAATTCCTAATAGATGGGAAGAAAAACAACATATTACCACCCATATCCCTCATCTAATCAATCACAACCATAGTGATGTTTTAATGAGGGAAATTATGTTTTATGAAGTGGAAGAGGCGGTAATGGCTATGCCTCACAATAAAGCTCCATGTATAGATGGATTCACCACAAATTTCTTTTAGGCATGTTAGATATTTATCGGTCCTAAAGTTCATGCTCTGGTTGAGGAACCATGTCAATGTCAAAACGTATGGTCAGGCCTTAATGCTACATTCATTACCTTATTCCCCAATACTAATAGATGAGAGGACCCCTAATGGATTTTGTTCTATTGCTTTATGTAATGTTATTTATAAGATTATCTCATCTATAATTGTCCACCGCCTCAAACCCTTGTAGAATAATATTATTTCCCAAAAAAAAAACAAGGTTTGTTGAGGGAAGCCAAATTCTTGATGGTATAATGACTGTGCATGAGGTTATCCATTCCTTGAAGATATCTAAAAAAATTGGTATGTTGATTAAGCTAGATCTTTCTAAATCTTATGATAGACTTAGCTAGGATGATCTATTGAATGTCCTCTCGGTTTTTGGTTTTTCCTCGATATGGGTTTCTTGGATCAAATCTCTTATTTCCTCCCCCTTCTATTATATTCTCCTGAATGGTTCGCCTACTAAACCTTTCAATATGTTGCATGGCCTTTGCCAAGGTGACCCAATATCCCCCTTTCTCTTTATTTTGGGAGCTGAAGGATTGGGAAAATATCTCAAAGCATCTAACCATTAAAACATTCTAAAATGGCTTCAACCTTTTCATGAGTACCTTCCTATTACCCACCAACAATTTGTAGATAATATTTTTCTCTTTTGTCAAGCCTCCTTGTGAGAATTTCGGTCCATCAAATCCATTCTTGTTGACTTCATTCATGGTTAAGGTACTTTGATTAATGGAAATAAGTCTAATGTGTTCTTATTTTACACTAATTCTATGATTTAAGGACATCTTGCATGCCTTCTTGAGTTTTAGATAAGCAGTCTCCCAGCAAAATACCTAGAAGTCTTTCTTGTTGGGAACTCCATGAAAGTTGCATGTTGGCAAGGAGTTCTCCAAAATATTTCCACTAAGATTGAGAGTTTGGCATTCAAATCCCTTAATATAGTAGGATGACTAGTTCTACGAAAGTTGGTCTTACAAGTGACCCCTATGTATCAGTTAACAACCTTAAGCCACTCCTAAATCCATACGTAATTTCATCAATTCTTTGTTTAAAAATTTCTTATGGCGAGGAGCAAAGAATGCTAACAAATGGGTACTTTCGGCATGGCAAAAAAATTGCATTCCCAAATTGGTAAGGGGACTAGGTCTTCATGACCTTGAGATATTGAATAAAACCCTAGGAGCAAAATTGTGGTGGCAATGGCTCCAAGGGGGGTCATAGCTTTAGAAGCAAATCTGGAACAAAAAACATAGTCCCTCCTATTCTGAATCATAGAAATTATGTTCTGTGAGTTTCCCTCCAAGATCCTTAATTTGGAATCTTTCACAAGCAAAACATCATCTTATCTAGGTTTAAACCTAAACACCTGTCAATATTTTGACTCAATTTGGAACAAGATTATGGAACCCTTTGGTCATTTGGATTGGTCAAATCATAATTTGATAGTGACCCTGGAATAGTGGAGACTCACTATATTTTCATGTCAAGTGGTAAACCAGGGTTTGTCATGTGGGATTTATGGAAGGGGGGCGCAATAAGGAAACCTTCAAAAACCAATAGCAACCTATGTTAAAAGTTTGAGAAATAATCAAACAGAATATCTGTGAAAGAATTCTAGCGAAAATTTTGTATCATAATGATTGGAAGGTTTAACCTCAAGAAGCATCGATTCTGAGTAATATTGATCTTTCTCCCTCTATGCTCTCCCCAACCTCCTTTAATACTCATGCTCCCCAGTGTTCTTCACCAAATTTATATTCTCCCCTTGGGGAGGCTTTGTGAAGCTCAACTTTGATGGTGCCTCCAAAGTTAATCCTGGACTAGCTAGGTATGGAGGTCCATTTCGAGACCAGGAATGTTTTATGAATTTATTCAACAAACTGTGGCATAGCTAGCAAAAAAGAAGCATAATTTTTTGCACTATAAAGATACCTCAATTTATTTGTCTCAACAAGATATTCTAAGCTTCAAATAAATGGATATTCTCAATTGGTTATCAAGACAACTCAAAATATAATCCAAGGCACTCTAGTTGAAAAACTCTCCAAAAGCTGGAGACTCATCAAGTTGATTTCCCGCATTAGAACTCTACTTTTATGTAACAATTATGTCTTTACATCACATACTTGAAGAATATGCAATAGAGCTACAATTTTTTTGGCTAATTTGGCATACAACCAAAGAGGACTATGGTTCAATGAAGGTTGGCCACCAAAAATTCAATCATACTGGCATTACAGTCTTCAACATATTTTAGGGGGTGACAAATATTCCTTGATTGGGGAGACGGTCAATGAGGAGAAAGGCTCCTCAGTCGGGGTGTTCTTCGAGGTAATGGGATTAGGGGACAAGCCCGCAATCCAACAATAGAGAATTCAATAAATATCAGGTGTGATGTCATGCGATCAAAAAAGATGAAAGGATATATTGGTTACAATGATATGAGGATTTCAGGCTAGTGCATCCATTTTTCGTGCCGAGGAGTGGGGAAAAATCCAAGTCCTTTGTTGTAGGAGGAATGGCCTGGGGAAACTTGGAGCTTTATGAGGACCTATAACACCCTTTTGCTACCAATTCTAGGTATCCTTGATAAGTTTAATGGAGTGAATTTGGGGGGAAAAACTATACTCTTGGTTTTCTCTTTCATTTTGTTCAGTGGGATGCATTATGTTGGAGAGGAGGGCTCCTAAACATCAAATGACAGTAGAGAGATGAGTCATCACAGTAGTAGGTTGTAGTTCCTCGGGCATTCCTCGTTCTCTCAACACAACTAATTCTATAGCTACTCTTCAGTCCTTGCATTTGACATCCATCATATTCCTCTGTCCCTAAGTAACTCTTTACTTCATGAAAATCTCTCTCAATTTCTATCTTAGTTTTGTCTGAATTATGGTGTCGGCTTTGAGGGGTTTATGTTTGATTCTGGTTGCATTATTGTCCTTTCAATTTTACAGTTGTCTAATGTTCCTCTATTACGATCAACCTATTTTTTTGAAAACCTTAGACCACTCCATTTGGTGCCACCTTTATGAATGTTGTCAATTCCTCCTAGCCATGTGTTTAACTTTGGCCCACCTATTTTCTGGGCCCCTTGCCCTGCATCTAGCTAGGGCTTTGTACCACAATTGATTTTAGGTTTTTGTCACAAATTATTCTTGCATAAACCATTGGTGCAATCTATTTTTGTTAGATATGTAGTGGTAAAATATGCGTAGTAGACGTTGTGGGTGTATCCATGGCGCCCAGGAATGCAACCAAGCCCAGCAACAAGCCCAATATGCTAATGAAGCATATCACTCAATTTTCCCCCTTGAAACTCTGAATGAGATTCACCAATTGGAATCCCTTGCTAGTAAAGAAAGACAAGCTATTTTCAAACTTTGGGATCCTAGAGGATGTTCCACCTGGATTCCTAACCCTGTACATACTAAGAGAACAAGGAAATAATACTTTTATGCTTTATCTATGTATTGGTTGAGGAAGACCCTATTGGGAAAGGTATGGAAGGAAAAACAATAAAGATACAATATATTTGGAAGTTTGAAAGTGTTACACAGTATTTTGTCACACCTCCTATTCACTTCCTATTCCATAGCTCGAAGTGCCAAAATGTTGACAACTGTGAAGTGTACTCATCCTGAAACACATATTGAAACATCCCTGAAGAATAGAAGAAAAACTATCCTGAGTCAATTCTGGAGAAGGTTTACTAAAACCCTAAATTTCAAGACCAGCGCTCTTTCCACTACTTGCTCGTGCTGATGGTAGGTTGCAATTATTTGACACAGCGCTACCAACGCAGGTTTTGATATAAAATCCTGCGTTGAAGCTCTTCTGGCAGGCTTTCTCAAAATCGAGGAGAAGTTTCGTATGCTAGAAACTTTGAGAAACAACGAGCTAGACGTTGTTGGGTAGAGATATGGTCGAGCTCTCCCATTTGGAGCTCTTGATCCTACCATTAAGGGCCTTCCCCTTGAGATGTGGACCTTCCTCCCTGTTTTGTAGATCACTAACTCCCTCTCCCTTCTTATAAATCAAAACCCCTCCATCTCGAAATGGTTGGTCATTGATTGTCTGCATTCCTATGCTCAGATTATGGCTAAATGTTGCCCATCTAACTTGGCGAAGGAGTGCTTGAAGAGTCTTGGCTTGGACTTGGACATCCACTAAAAGGAGGTCTCCAACATCAAGGCAATGGTTGTATGCTTCCCTCTTTGATTCATTGATATATACATCTGATATTCACTTTCCATAAATGTCTAAATATTGATGCATTTAGCTTGATATTCCTTGATCTATCGAGTAGTTTATGTTTGATATATACTATGTATGCTCTTGTGTCTTGTATTGTCCTTTGATATCTCTTGTAGATACTCGAACGTAAGGAACAAGCAAGGAACGAGCCTGGAATATAAGGGATCGAAGTCATCATCAAAGGATTGAGAAATTATCATCAAAGTGAGGTAGGTTTCTCTCTCTACATTTTTAAACATAAGCTAGGAAAGTTTGCATTAGTTTGTTCATTTTGTTGCTAGACCCACTCATTGGCCTAGAGAGATCACCTCTGTCCGCATAGGGGATTTATCTTCACAACAAAATGGTGACTCCACTAGGGAAGCTATAGGCTCTTCATCTCTTTCCTTGATTTGGCCTTTTGATCAGTTTGACTGACCATTGAATTACCATTTAGTGTGAGTCAGTATAGGTCTGCACATTAAATGATCACTGCTTTAGAGTGTTAGGTCTCGATTTTTTGTTGGAACTCTTTTTATTGTTTCCTAATTTTCTCACCCAGCATGTTTTTGACCTGAACAATCACGCTGCATGGGTGCTTTTCCTTAAAACAATGGCGTTGAAACCACTTTTAGCATGGGTTTGGCTTTAACAGTCGCACTGATCTTAGAGATTTGAGAAAAAATAGGGTTTCTACCCTAGAATCCAGAGTGTCCTGGCCCCTAAAGGTCTTTTCCTATCCTCTGTGTCAGGATTTGCCAGTTTTTTTATCTAGTTGTCTTGGTTTATTAGAAAATTAGTCTCTTTGGCTTTGAAGTGCTTGAAGTGAAATTTGGTTGAGTTCTAGGGTTTCTAGGTCAATTAGTCATCACTTTCTCTTTGTTTGTGTCATTGAGATACTGGTTTGTTGATTGATTGAGTCTTGTTTTATGCAGAAATCATTGAAAACATGAGTTTGCATTTGTTTTAGCTTGTCTTTCACAAAGTTGCTTTTCAAGTTGCATTAGGTCATTTTCATTTGGAAATCATCTTTTATTTTAATCATGCATAGATTATATTGTTTGATTTTCATGTCGAAAGAGTGCATCATTTATTGGTTCAAAAAGAAAAGTGAAAAATATTTTCATTTAGGTGCTTTTGAATTAGATTTGGTGTTGCTTTGGTTGATGCATTAGTTGCATTAGAGCATTTGAATCAGATTCTCATTTTCCTTTAGTTGATGCTTTAGTTGCATTAGAGCATTCGAAAATCAAAGAAAAACATCATTTATATAAGTGCATCTTAGTAAAAGTGAAAATCATTTTGCTTTCGAAAAGTTGCATCTAGGATAGTGAAAAGTGAAGATCAAGTTTTCTTTTGAGCATTGCATCTTTTAAAGTGAAAGTGAAAGTTAGTGGAAGGCATTTTGTTTGATGCATTATTGGTTGAAATTTCTTCCCTTTGATTAGTCTAGATTTCATCGAAGTGAAAATTTTTCATTTTCTCATACAGCTACATCTTAGGGATTCAGGGGACATCGTTTTGAGCCCAAAATCAAAACATAATTCAAGATAAATGTTAAAATGTACTCAATTAACCTAAGGAGCATTTGGAACTTAACGCAAACATTTAGAGGTCTAGGCTAAACACATGTTCCAACATCTATAAACCTAGTAGTTGTCGCTATCTGCCAGCATTGTATCCCAGGGGTGAAATCTCGTTCCATGTACAGAAGTATGTAGAATCGTTCTCCACTACTATTGGGTATATAGGAGGCGCTCCACGTATGACAAGTATATGGAAATGCTCTCATCGAACAGTTATGCATTAGACATCGCTAACACCGACTTGTTTTCCTCGTATCGTCATGTATATATTGGGAGACCCCACTAGGTTGTTATCCTTTAGCCACATGTAACCGAGTTAGCTGCCTTGTAAATGTGATACACCGAACATGACATTTAAGGAGATTGGTCGTCGTACATTAAGTCCTTGGTTTCGGCTAAGGTGTATATTGCGGTTCACAGATACTTGGTAAACCCTCTTGCCTAGATTACCCTTTTTTATTTATTTTTTTATTTTTAAGTTCTAAAATTTATTGCCCACAATAACATGTCTTACTGATGTAGTTCTCTTTGGCCTCATTATGCCTTATTAATGGAAAATTTTAATTTAAACTCGAATAAATCACCTCCTCTTTTTTTTTTTTTTTAAAGAAAATGTCATTGTGGCAAAACCGCCGAGTTCCCCTTACATATCCCCTTCACAGTCTAACACTAAAGGGTCACCACAAGGAGTCCACCCTAAGATTCCAGAGTCACTTGAAGATCAAGGTTTTGAACTTGGAATTGTCCTGAGTATTCAACCCCTTACTTCTCGTCCTCCACCTCGAGAGTCGTCATCATCTCAGGAGTCTGACCCAGAAAGTCTTGAGGTTCCTCAACAATTTTTGTTGTTTCCCCTTAATCCGTTTTACAATCCTTTGATAATATCTCCTCAACACTCATATAGTTTGTTTGATAATCTTGGCGTGGTCCATCAACGACTGCTTGGCCGGACACTCACTTTTGTTGTGAGTGGGGCTCTTATAGAACTCACACCACTTTCTTGTGTCCTTCTTTGACTTCGTGGCGATGTTCTTTTCTTGTGGCTTCGACAGGTTTTTCCTTGGTTCTACGGTTTGGAGATGCCTTTCCCTTGCTTCGGATTCACAAATTCAAAGTCTTGATTTTTCTATTTAAACTTCTGCTCGATCTTGACAGCGTATCGGTACGTTGTGTCGAGCGAGGAGATGTCTAGGAACTCCATCTCGTCCTGGGTGTACTTGTGTAGGCAATCGTTGTATTTGAGTACAAAATGCTACTCAGAATCCTTGATACCCAAATTCATGTAAAGGGTATGAAAAATATTGGTAAACTCTGGTGCTTCTTGGTCCCTTCCCTATCGTAGCGTGGTCTTGGTCTGTTTGATAATCTCCTCATTTGGGTTGCTTTGTCGGTTTCAATATGCTTCTAGAACTTATCCTTTAGGAGATGGTCATCCTTTGCAGTAAGGACCATTGCAACAACAAGTAACCTATTAGCAACAAGGACCTTTCGTACAACAAGGACCTTACGTGCAGCAAGGTCAACCCTTGTATCAACAGGGTCAACCATTGTAGTAGCAAGGTCAACCATTGCAGCAGCAAGGTCAACCCTTGTATCAACAGGGTCAACCATTGCAGCAACAAGGTCGACCATTACAGCAGTAAGTTCAACCATTGCAACAGCAAGGTCAACCGTTGTATCAACAAGGTCAACCGTTGCATCAACAACCCTGTACTCAATATTCCTCACAGGTTGTTTTTCCCCCTTATGGTTCTCAACAACCTGTGTCCAGTCAATATCAAAATTTTTGTGGTCAGAACCCACCATTGTGGGGACAAACTCAACCTTTGTATGGTCAAAATTCCTACCAGTAGGGGCAGTAACAAAATCCCTATGGTCAAAATCCACCACTATCAGGGAAAAATCAATACCAACAGGGTTGGAATCCTCAATTTAGACCTTATCAAATACCTTTCATGCCTTTTAATCCTCAATTGTCGTTTTTAGTTACATTGGAGTTATTGGATTTCAAACGAACCAATACTTCATTCACCATATTGGCCTCCAGTTCCTACCAAAATTCCTGGCGATTGTCCAAAATTTGAAGGGTAGGTTGGAGAAGACCCCCAAACTCATGTCATGACCTACCATTTATGGTGTTCATCCAATTCCTGGATCGATGATTCCATTCGATTGCGTCTTTCCCAGCAAACTCTAATAGGTGTTGCTACCAAATGGTACATCAAGTTGCCTCGAGGTGCCTTTCAAGATTTCAAAATTTGGCAATGGCTTTTCTTACTCACTTCCAGCTACCAATTCGGTATGACACTGGTACCCATCTCCTAACATCTTTGAAACAGAATACTGCTACCCACTTCTCTGATCACATCCATGAATGGGGATGTCAATGTCGTCTTATTAAGTTCGAAATCCCTGATGAGATTTTAACCGAATGGTTTACTAATTCATTTGTTAATCAAATCGTCAAAGACATATCTATGGGTGGATGTGTGACTGAAGAACAAACCATCATCTGTGTTCAGTATCTAGATTTGGTATACTTGCAATATGGCATGGTTTATGATCTCTTACCCGATGCTCCACGAACTTCAACTGATCTGACATCTTCTAACCCTATGGAGACACCACTGTTGATGGTATTATTAGGTCAATAGCTCAAACTTCTAGTAATGTTTCTTCTACTTCTACGAAGCATAAATCTGTTCTGGCTATTGCACCTTCTCCTCCTTCGAATACTCCCAAAAATCTTGGTAAAACTTCTGAGGTGAATGTTTTCCAATCTACCACAACAGACAAAGCCTCGAAAGGAAAAAATAAGGGTAAAGGTAAGGCTAAATCTGATACCCCTAAACAGGATCCTCCTAAACCGTATGTTGATGATGCATCCAAACGTAAGCCAAAATATCCTTGTCTTATATGTGATGAAGACCATTATAGCAAGGATTGTCCACGTCGTGTTGAGGTTAGTCGTCTATTAAAAGGCACCACAGGGACATCGGCCGTGTTGAAAGAACCTTTTCCGTCATAGCAGACTTCATTGGTAGATCAACCTCAATCCTCTACATTTTTTGGCTATCAATTTTTTATGAGCGGTACAACACTTATCTCTGTTGCTACTCGATCAAAAGATTATCAGACTCCTACCAAAATGGTTGTGGAAAATGATACGCCTTCTACTTCCACTCTACCCAATTCTGGTCCTCTTCATATTGAACGACTTAGTAATGATTCCATTATCCGACCGCATCCCAAAGGTGTTCTTCGGAATCCATCATATAATCTGAATGTGTGAGCTACTCAACATTATAATATTGTGGAAGATTTAGCTCAAGCGCCTTCGTCGATGTTGGCTTTGGAAGTCCTCTAGACTTATCCATCACAAGGAAAAGCATTACTATCCGCAATAGGAGTGATTGATCCTACAAATTCAAATCTGATTACTTCTGATCTCAAAAACCACATTCCTCATCTCCCGCATCAACTTGCCTTTTTTATGTAAGTTATTATCAAATGGAAGACTATTCATATCATTGTTATTAAAGAGGGTGCTTCTACTTGCATCATGTCCCTTTCATGTTGGAAAAGATATTAGCTCTCCACCTCTCAACGAGTCCCCTAACATATTGGAAGCTTTCGATGGTAGAGGTTCTCGTCCATATGGTATTCTCAATGACTTTCCAATTCAATTGGAAGGGAAAACCGTTAACCTAGTGTTGACATGGCGAATTTTTGCTATATCAAAAATGAGGAACTAACCCGATCACAGACCCTAATTAGGCCTGCTTTCGTTTGGGATGGCTAGTTCCAACGGGTTTTAAGGGACCCCGTGAACTGTAATAGGTGTTGAGAGATTGCTTCTGGGAAGAAGACTTCAATCAACAAAAAAATAAAACATCTAACCACTAAGTATTAAATACTATCTACACTACTCCTAAATCTAGTCCTAACTATCCTAATCTATCCTATAGAAGCATGATAAAGAGAGGTTAAACATCATATATGATTTCCAAGTCTAAATGAATCAATTACTGGTTCACACAAGACAAGGCTACATTGATTCTTAATTGCAATCCAATCATTCATGTAGGAATACACATTCCATTTTATGGAAGAAAATCTCACAACTGATGTCTAACCTAGTTTCGAATCAGCAACCTTTCATGATATAACCATGATGTTGAATCATATTCAAATAACCAGACTTAACCATGAACTGTAAGTTATCAATATGCACAAATGAAACAAAAATACATTTGCACTTATGCCAGCAACAACATTCTGATCAAAACACATAAGAGAGGAGGAAAGTCAATCTAAAACACAGGCTCCTCATTGAACCAAACAGTCTTTCTTTATTCATAATAAATCAAAGTTGTTCTCTCCAAACAAAAGGCCCTTCTCTCCTATCCGGAGGTAATACTTATACAGCTCAAAATGACCCTCCCCCACTGACCTTTTACCTCCTTTCTTTTCATTACATAGATTTGAACATACAAAGGAGAACGGTCGATGAGGTTGTTGACACGTCGAAGTCATCTTTGCTGGAGCATTCTACTTCCCAAGGGAGGGATAGAGAATGATTGTGTATCATTTCGTTGCACTTGTGTGGGATTACTATTATTCCATGTCATTTCTTGAAGGAAACTGAAGATGTCGCGCTCATTATCCCACATCTGGCATGCTTGGAGGTTTATCTGGAGGGAGTGACATCTTAGTGGATCAACGTTGTGCTTCCCTTTTGACACAGAGCATGCCTTCATTTTGCATTGTGGCAGTTCATCCCATTTTCTGGAGACTACGCTTTTGCAGTGTAGACACCGGGGGTGCAGAGGTGTCATTTGGACATACATCGTCTTTATCTGCTACCAAATCCACTTGAATTCGCCTACAGAGATAATTCATATTAGCTGTGATTATGAAAATATAATAAAAATGCCCAAGAACAGCTCTCGTCATCATTGAAACTTTAAATGATAAGGCACAATGAAATCAAAAGGAGCGAGCGTGAAAGAATCGGCCTTTGGCTTAGCCAACGTCGTGCTGCGACCAAGTCACAATCGTACATCTCAACGGGCAATCATGTGCCTTATCACCCCTACTGGATTTCCTTTGAGAACCCGAATCATGACATCTTATAGAAAACACGGGAATACACAGAAAAGACCGCATTTGACCACAATGCCGGATTTCAAAATTTATAAGCCTGGACGCATAGTTATCAGCAGGTCCACTTCATTGAATTAGACCTTATTCATAAGCGCTAGACCTCGCCGATAGCGATTTAGCAATGGGGGAGGTAGACCCAATAACATATATATATATTGTTTAATAAGACCGGCGGGTCCGCCAAATCGCATATCGCAATGTGCGCAGGCCTAGGACCCCGCCAATTGCGATATGTGATTCGGTTCGAACCGATATATTATATTTATATAATATACATACTACATACATACATAACATACATACATACAATATCATACATAGCATACATATATATAATATTATATGATATATTATATATATTATTATATATATTTAATATTATATATAGTATGTTGTTATTAATAACGTGGCGGGTCCGCCATATCACATTGCGTTTTGTATATGATCCCGGGCTCCGCCGATATGCAATATGCGGTGGGGCCTTCGGACCCGAAATTATATACACTATTGTTAACAACCCCGGTGGATCCGGTGCATTGTGGTTCCGTTATGAATAACCCTTGGGTCTTGCCGATTGCGATATGCAATGCGATTGAGGACTTAATTGCATCGCAATTATTCATGATAAACAATCATTTTCCCTTGATCAAGGCGACGTGTGATAAGTGATAAACGGGTATGTTAAACATGTTTTGTGAAGCATTTCCCTTATGAAGAGTTAAAAGGGGGATAAAGATGTGATAGAAGGTTTTTTGTGTGTTAAGTGCATGAATGGTCATAGTAAAGGCAGGGGCGATTATATGTGCAGGCATAAATGTACCATGAATACTTATGAGGATTGAAACCCCTGATGAAGGGACTGACTAAAGGGCTAGGCTGGGTTACGAATGAACTATGCCGTAGAGATTATTAAGGGGGCCTTAACCATTTAGAAATTGAAGATTTGGCTTGGCAAAGAGTTAAAATCCTTGGAATAAAATAGATCAGTCGGAGGAGTGCAAGATCAACCTCTAGAGGACCCATTCAAAATTGCTACTAGGGAAAATTTTAATAGGGTGGTGGTTGTGGCCACAACAAATGGTGAACCGTTGGGCGAACCAGTTGTCTCCGTTTCCAAATAAACCTTGGATTCATAAAACATCAGGGTGTTAAGATAAACTCGAAATGCAAACTGTACAGATGAATGGGCATGGGTTCCACTTCAACATTAATTGTTTCAGGCGGGATAAAGACAAATAACTTCTTCTCACTGATAAGGTTTTTACAGACACTCTCCAATGATCATATTATGGGGTTTATTGACCTTCCTTTACCTGGTTTCTACTTTCAAGATCTTTTCGGGGCCATCACTGGTCTATCCATACCCGTTTAGGTGTGTACCTCAGCTCTTTATTGCTCATCAAACTTGATGTAAATATGTTTATCTGCACTTTATATAGAAATTTTAGTGCTATACTTTCATATGATTGAATGGGGTGCAGTCATGGATCTTGCCATATTTTTAAACCGCTTAAGCAAGGTTGGGCTTATTGTATCAACCGGTACTCTGAGCCTAGCAACAGTCCCTACTCTAACTGGCTTCCCAAACAACCTATCCTTCCAGTTTCAGGCACAAGGACTAAAGCACAATTGGATTTTCCACAGGTATATGATAGTGAGTTTAGCCCATGAAAGGAGGTTTACTTGTAGATGATAAGTATTGGACAATTTAGTGTGGTGGATGGGACCAATGGAGAATGACTGTAAACCTTATAGACAAGTATGTGCTAGGTCTGAGTGGGATTTATTCAAAATGCATCGTCCCTCAATGCCAGTCCAGCTGTAGTTACACATTCTTGTTTTATAAAGATTCCCCTACATGCTCCAGATATCCAAGTTATCAACAGATCTTACCCAGTTCTCAAAAGATGCCAATGAGTGGCTTGGTTTGAATTCTACAGCTGATTTTCAAATTCTCATGGGCTGATCGAAAGTTTGTTTGATTTGCAGGGTAATGATGGATTTAAGAACAGCAAAATCATCAGCAAGTTAATGAGGAAGGGAAACGCTGAAAGTGGCGAACGAGGGAAAATCTGAGAAAAGAAAAAAAAACAAGACAGGAGGGCTGAAAGTGGCGAACGAGGGAAAATCTGAGAAAAGAAAAAAAAACAAGACGGGAGGACTGAAATTGGTTGCCTAAAAAGGACTGCAATTCCAAAACAGCAAGAAAATAAACTTTTCAAAAAAACAAAAGGAAAAAACAAAAGTGCAACTAAACTAACAACAAAGCTAAAATGACTTCTAACCTACTAAGGAGGTAACCACCATGTGGTGGCTACTAGAAGTATCTCTTCAGATGTTGGCCATTAACAAGGAGTTTTTTAGTCTCTCCCTGTAAACTTTTCAACCTGTAAGTTCCTTGACCAAATTTTTCCACAACTTGGAATGAGCCTAGCCATAAGTGTTGGAATTTCATGTGTTTGCCTTTTGGCTCACTCAGCTTGTCCCATTTCAGGACTATCTCCCCTACTTGGAAATCTTTTTCTCCTGCCAGATGATGATCAAACCATCTTTTTACAATCATTTGGTGATTTTTGAATTTAATTCTGGCTTTATCTCTTAATTCCTCTAGCCTCCTCAATTGGTTGATCCTTTCTTGAAGCAAGGCTGAAGGGGTTCCTCTTGAAGCTTGGGAGAGCTGTAAGGAGGGAAGGGTAACGTTTGGAGGCAAGATGGCTTCCTGTCCATAGACAAGGAAGTATGGGGAGTTTCCTAAGGCCACTTTAGGGGTGACCCTATCGGCCCAAAGGGAATTTGTTAGGGTGTTGTGCCAGTTCCTCTAGTTGTCAACGACAGACTTGCAGCTTATGCAGATAAGGTTTTTATTTGAAGACTCTGCAACTATGTTTCCCTGAGGGTAATAGTTTGCTGCATATCTTATGTGGATTGATTTATCAATAGCAAACTCAATCAATTTCAGTGATGAAAAGTAAGAAGTGTTATCAAATATGAGAGCGTCAGGGATTCCATACCTGTTGATAATGAATTTCTCAATGAATGATATTACCTCATCTTCGTTCACCTTCCGAAGCGGGATGGCTTCGGTCCATATGGTGAAGTAGTCAATCAATGTGAGTATATATGTATGCTTCTATGAAGATTTTGGAGTGATCTTGCCTATGACGTCTAGGCCCCATTGCTAGAACGGTCGATAAATCATAATAGGCCTAAGGGGAACAGCAGGCTTTCTTTCTCGTCCTGCAACGGTTTGACACACCTTGCATTTGCGAGCGTAGGTATGCGAGTCTCTTAACACTGTGGGCCAATAATACCCAGCTCTTAATATTTTGTGAGCAGCGGTCTCTCCGCCGTAGTGACCACCTGCTGAACCATCGTGCATTTCTTTCAATACATGGTCAGCATCATCATTTTCCAAACACCTCAACCAGATTCCATCATGATTTTTTCTGTATAAGACGTTGTTGACCAAATGATACTGCTTGGATTTCAATCTGAGTACTCTCCTCTGGGATGCATCCATGTGTTCAGGACACAATCCCCGTACTAGATAGAAGCGTATGTCATAGTACCACAACTCAGGGTCCAAAAACGCTTCCGATGTTTCTCACTCATACATCAGCGCTTTGTCAATCCATAAGGGGTCCTGCCTGAGTTCCATTTGTGCATATTGCATGCTTAGCGTGTCTGATTCTTCGGATGCCCCTTCTTTGTCCGTCAGGGCCTCAGTTGCTAGCTTGCAAAGTCCCTGCCCTCGAACTATCTGTGTCGGCTTTATCTCGAGGTCAAACTCTTGAAGGGTGGTTATCCAATTCCCTCTTCATTCACCCATTTGCTTCTGCACGAAGAGGGCTCTTACAGTGGGATGGGGGACGATTACTTTGGTCCTGGCCTTCAGTAAATAAGGGCGGAAATGTTTTACGGCCTTGAAAATTGCATACTGTTTCTCCATGTCGGGGTAGTTGATTTCTGCCCCTTGGAGATTAGAGCTCATACAAGAAATAGGGGCTTCATTGCCTTTGTTATTTTTCTGAGTGATTATTCTGGCATATGAAACATCAAAAGCAAAAGTGTACAAGAAGAATTCCTTGTCGAAATCGGGGCTGAGAAATGCAGGGGCTTCAGCGATGGCTTCCTTGATTCACCGAAACGCTTTCTTGGCTTCATCGCTCCATTTATAGATAACGTCCTTCTTCATCATCAGTTGCATGCAGCGCACTATTTCTACGAAGCCTAAGACAAATTTTCTAACGAAATTAATCCTCCCAAAGAAAGATTGCATGGCTTTCTTATTGGTCGGAGGTTTTATTCTCATGATGGTCTCTATTCTTTCAGGATCAATAACAATCTCTTATTTAGAGAGGATATGACCCAGTAGTTTCCCCTCTGTGACTAGAAAGATGCTCTTCTTGGGATTCAATGAAATTCCATACCTTCGGCATCTTTCGAAAATCTGTCTCAGGTGATAAATATGATCCCTTCTGTGATATGAATACATAGTGATGTCATCCATGTAAACCACTACTGATCTGTTAATCGACCCTCGGAAAGTTATGTCCATAGCTCTCTGGAATGTGGCGCCTGCGTTAATGAGCCCAAAAGGCATTTTACGATATGCGTAGGTGCCCCATTTAGTGTTGAAGTTTGTCTTAAGCTGATTCCCATGAGATACCAATACTTGATTATATCCTGAAAATCCATATAATAGGGACAACATTTCAGACCTAGAAACGCACTCGAGGATGTGTTCCATAGAAGGGCCAATATAGTTATGTGTGTCTAACCGGGAAGATGATTTTAGCATCCAACATTTTGTTTAATTCCTTCTTCACCAACAGTTCTAGGCTTGGATGCATCTTACATAGCTTTTGTTGGTAGGGTCTGGCCTCCTTTTCCAAAGGGATTACATGCTGCATAACATTGGTATCGAAGGTCTTTAGGTCTTCATATGTCATACAAAGACGTCCTTGTAGTCTTTAAATAGCTTGACAAATGCAGCATTTTCTTGTGGAGAGCACCAAAGGCCCAGATTGACATTTTTTGGGTCTTCTTTGGTCCCAAGGTTGACTGTTTCATACTTCATGGATGAGCTATCCGTTTTGCAGTTAGTCGGCTTCTTGAATTTATCATGCAATTCATACAAGTGCTCCATCTTAACAACCGATTTGGGAATCACATTGCGCTGATCCTTTTCCTCATCTTCCCTCTCGTTCATAATTATGTTGTGTTCTCTCTCATCAATGACTGCATTCTTGAATATCTCCTCGCAATGCAAGAACTCAAGGATTTGCTCGTCATCTTCGAACACCTACCAATTTGAGATGTTATCAAGCACAGACGGTCTGAAAATCAATTCAACAT
>APFE030055992.1:36816-49613 GCA_000404065.3 Pinus taeda | reverse complement strand
CCCACGAGCCTCCTCTAGCTCAAGCCTGCCCAATACATTGACTGAATTTCACATTAAGATAAAATGTGTTGGTAGACAGGGTTACTTGGCTTAATAATCGAGGGGTTCTTCCATGTGGTTTGTTCTTCTTGGTTCTGTCATCTGCCGCATTAGTCCCTTAGCTTGTGGCATGAGGCATCCTCTGATGTCTGCCACACTAGTCCCTTTGCTTGTGGTATGAGGAATCCTTTGTTGTCCATCGCAACAATGCCTTTGCTAGCCATTGTTTCATGAGTCATCCTTGACATGCTCCAATGTTGTATTACTCCCAACGTTGATGTAAATGCAGTGTTCAACCCTGAACCCACAAAACTCAAAATTCTCTTGTTTTCACTAAACATAGAGAGAAATAACGAGAAATAAAGTCCACTTCCTCCATTATGCAATCGATGTCCACCATGTATCTATGCATTTGATACAACTCCCATGAGGAAGATGGATCTGTTTCCCAAGAGTAAGGAATTAAGTTAGGGATACCACTTCCTACCTAGTATATAGTTACCAATAGTTCAAATTTATGAAAGTAAGGTATAATCTAAAAATGGACTCAAGAACAAATGATGCACCCTGAACTATGTCGGGATGATGAGTTCAAGAACCATCCACCTATAGTGAAAAATACACTGTAGCAAAAGGGCATGATCTCATATGTCTATACATAGCTCAAAAAAGACTAAATGGTATGTCAGGTGAGATACTGTAATATTCCTAATTAGCTATGGCTAATTGGAATATTCGATTTTGTTCAATTTTTGCCTTCTATAGTTATTTGTAAATAAAAAAGTGAGGAAAGGGGAACATAACTCACTTTAGAATAAAAAGTCACTTCCTAGGTAGCACAACGTTGTGACTTAAAGGGGAGCCAAGGGGGGCAAAGGGGGACGCAGAAATCGAGCCCACGTAGACACATGGAGGAACTGCGCAGGAGGAAAAGAACATGTGGCAAGAGGGGAATCACACAAGAGGAGGTGAACCTAGGGATTGTGAGAGGAAAAAGCTATAAAATAGATAGGAGCCCCCTCATTTTGGATCATTCAGTTATGTGCATTTTGAGCTAGTCGTTTCGACTTCTGAGCACGCTGGTTGTTTAGCTAGTCTGCAGCACTGTTTAGTGCATCGAGTGTCTCTGTTCGGAGATCTCACCCTTAGCCCCGAGGGACTTCGAGTGCCTACTCGGGCAAGGTATTTCCATCAGTATTTCAGCAGTAGTTTATATTATCATTTCAGCAGCAATTTCATTAGCTTTTGGAGGACTGTGCAGCACTTGGAGAGGGACGCAGTTCTTTTTGGTTACAGTGCTGGATTGGGGGTTTTGCAGGTGGATTTATGTTCGGAGATTGAGCAGGGGTGTAGCTCTTGTCTCATCGAAGGGATTTTTGGCAAGGTTTCAGGCTGTGTTTCAGGCAGAGTTTAGAGGGGTTTTCTTTAGTGGCAACACAGGACATTGAGGAACTGTGTAGAACCCCAAGGGGGTGTTTTTCGGGGGTCGGTCATTCCAGGAAAGCTTTCTGGGTTTTTCTGGGTTTCTTGAGTAGAGGCTGAATCTAGAGTTTCAGCTTTTTCTGAGGAGGGGAGCAGCTCGAAATCATCATTTGTTTCCTAGCATCGACAGCAGCACAACAGCAGCATCCATGCAGAGAGGCCATTCTTGTCATTCTGAGAGAATTTCTTCACTTGCCTTGTGCAAGTCGAGGTGCCATCTGTCTAATCACCTCTTGTACTCATTTTATTGCTCAGTATAATAAAATGGCTTAGCATTTTCTCGCTGCATTTCTTGTGTATCTGCTTCTATTTCCGGTTTACATTATTATATGTTGTTCCACTGTTATTTTATCACTTCTGGGCTATTATATCATTTGCACATATTTGGTTGGGATTTTTTCTGGGTTTGAGGAATATTCCAAGTTAGGGATATTACAGTGGTATCAGAGCATAGATCTGGCTCAGCCTATGGAGCTAGCAATCTATGAAACCAGGGGAAAAACCCTACATTTGTTACAAAGGTAGGAGGTACAGAGACACTGGACATAGGTTGGAGAATACCTACAGGGAGGGATACTGTGTTCTTGTAGTGGACACAAAACAGGAGGAGCCTATGGCAAACGCAGAACAGAGAGCGCTGGTAGTGGACGTAGAACAAATGGTCGACGAGGACGAGAAGAGATTTGCAGATATGCTCCTCAAATCAGTGCAAGATCTGTCGAGGCAGATTGAGGCGATGGGGCAAAGATTCACGGTAGTAGAGGCCAGATAGCAAGAGATCCCACAAGTTTTTCAGATTGGTGAGGGATCAGGTGCATCCCATCACTTGCCAGAGCAGCGTGATATTTCGCAGCAGGTGGCCTCACCTGCCCTTACATGCTCTACCATGCCCACTTTCTTAGGAGCAGACGCGGGGGCCGTAACCCAGTAGGAGGCAGAACCCGAACATATGGGTGATTATTTTGTAGAGTACTAGGCCTATGGGCAGGAGTTCAGGGAAGCCCTCTCATTCAGAGATTTTGTTCAGCTCCTGCGGGATAGTAGACCTCGCGACCATCACAGAGGGTACCAGCATTACCATGATGGTGATAACCACCGTGCAAGGAGTAGATTCCACTTGCCTACGTTTGATGGCTCATCAAACAGTTCGGAAAAGTCTTCGGTGGAGAAGCTGGACATTTATTTACAGCGTAACCAGATGTCAGAGGCAGAGGCCATCAAGGTGGTGACATTGCATTTGGATGGCGAGGCCCAGGATTGGTGGTTTCATGGGATGGTTACACTGGGGCACTCCACAGTGACGACGTATGCCGAGTTTACCAGGAGACTGATGGATCAATTTGATTGGAGGGATCCAAAGCAGCATTTTGTTGAGCTAATGAGGCTCAAGCAGACAGGGATCCCAGAGACCTACATTGCAGATTTCTTGAGGGTCTCCGTGATGGTACCAGACCTATCCATGGCATGGAGGGTCTATATGTATGTTGAGGGGTTAGCAGAGCCACTTCGGGGTTTAGTTCGATCCACTAGACCAGCCACACTCCAGGACGCTATCAGTAGGACCCGGGACTTATAGGATGTCTTACCCAGGACCCGGACACCTTACCCCCAGAGACAGACTTTTCAGTCTAAGGGGAAGGATGTGAGGATTCCTCCTCCAAAGGGGAATCCAGGACGAGTACAGCTTGACAACGATTCCAGGCAGGAGCTGAAGAAGAAGTGGTTGTGCTTCACCTGTCAAGAGCCATGGGCACCAGGACATAGATGTGTTGCTGATAAAGCACATTTTATTGAGGTCTTCTCCAAGATCAGTGGAGAAGAGGATGACAAGGAGGATGTGGAGGTAGGAGATAGCCATACCATACAGGGACCTTTGCCACCTCCACCACCAACAGTAGGTGGTGCATCTTTTGCGCCCACCAGAGGGGCCCTTGTAGGGTTACGGGGAGTTCCCAAATATCTGACACTACGCGTACGAGGGACAGTACATGGTCAGCGTGTATCAGTTTTGGTTGACAGTGGGGCAACCCACAACTTCATCGATGCACAAATGATTGAGCAAAGAGGTATTCAAACAGAGAGCTTCGATGGGTTTTCAGTATTGGTCCCAGGAGATTAGACTATGACGTGTGCACGTTATGTTCCGGAGCTTTCAGTGACGATGGGAACCTACACATTGACTGACCACTTTTTCGTGGTCGATATTCCGAACACCAACATGATACTAGGTGTCTTGTGGCTTATTATTGTAGGGAAGGTCACGACGAATTGGAAGACCCTAGAGATGGAGTGGGATGATGAGAAGACCAGGAGGCATGAGAAGATATGGGGATAGCACACATACCCACCTCAGACTATGTCGGCTCATCAGATGGAGGTAGTCTTCCAAAAGGGAGACATAGAGTGGGCAGTGGAGTTGCGTGCATCAGAGGCAGGGACTACAAGGCAGACAATACATCTAGAGATCCATTCCATCCTTGATCGGTATGCCATAGTGTTTGGAGAGATTCCACCAGGACAACCACCGGATCGGGGGTTTGAGCACACTATCTAGCTTGAGCAGGGCATCAGAGTAGTGATCACTACCCCCTATAGGCACCCCAAGGCCTATCGGGACGAGATTGAGCAGGGGTCCAGCTCTTGTCTCATTGTAGGATTTTTGGCAGGGTTTCAGGCAGTGTTTCAAACAGAGTTTAGAGGAGTTTTCTTTAGTGGCAGCGCAAGACATTGAGGAACTGCGCAGAACCCCAGTTGGTCATTCCAGGAAAGATTTTTCGGTTTCTTGAGTAGTGGCCAAATCTAGAGTTTCAGTTTTTTCTGAGGAGGGGAGCAGCCCCAAATCATCATTTGTTTTCTAGCAATAGCAACATCCACGCAGAGAGGCCATTCTTGTCATTCTGAGAGTATTTCTTCACTTGCCTTGTGCAAGTCGAGGTGCCATCTGTCTGATCACCTCTTGTACTCATTTTATTGCTCAACATAATAAAATGGCTTAGCATTTTCTCGCTGCATTTCTTGTGTATCTGCTTATATTTCCGGTTTACATTATTATATGTTGTGACACTATTATTTTATCACTTCTGGGCTATTATATCATTTGCACATATTTGGTTGGGATTTTTTCTAGTTTTGAGGAATATTCCAGGTTAGGGATAGCCTATCAGGACGAGATTGAGCGGGCTATCTGGGAGTTGCTTGCACTTGGGCACATTCGTCCGAGCATGAGTCCTTTTGCTCCTTCTGTGGTGTTGGTGAAGAAGAAGGATGGTACATTGAGGATGTGCATTGACTACAGGGCCCTGAACAAGAAAACCCTGAAGAACAGATACCCCATACCCATGATTGATGAGTTAAGGGGAGCACGATTCTTCTCAAAGATTGATTTGAGATCTGGGTACCTTCAGATTTGCGTGAGGGAGCAGGATATTCCCAAGACTGCCTTCAGGTGTCACTGGGCACTTTGAGTTCTTGGTGATGCCTTTTGGGCTAACCAATGCCCCAGCTACATTTCAGTCTGCATGAATCCCATCTTCCGTAGTCATTTGAGGAAGTTTGTGTTGGTATTCTTCGATGATATTCTCATTTACAGCAGGACTTGGGAGGAGCATCTCCAGCACATTGAGACAGTATTGCATATCTTATAGGAGCAGAAGTTCTATGCCAAACTTTCCAAGTGTGAGTTTAGGTTGACGGAGATGTTGTATCTGGGACACATCATAGGGGTGGATAGAGTGAGGGTCCACAAGGAGAAGATTGGGGCCATCAGTGAATGGCCAGAGCCAAGAAACGTGACGGAACTTTGAGGATTCATTGGCATTTTCACTTACTACAGAAAGTTCGTCAAAGGTTTCTCCCAACTTGCTGCACCCCTGACAGATTTGACGAAGAAGGGGGCATTCAGTTGGCCAGATACAGCGCAGCGAGCCTTTGACAGGCTCAAGGAGGTTATGAGCAGCTGCCCAGTGCTTGTGTTGCCAGATTTTACGCAGCCATTTGTCTTGGAGTGTGATGCGTCAGGAGAGGGGATCAGCGCAGTATTGATGTAGGGAGGTCACCCTATAGCATTTGAGAGTCGGAAGCTCCTTCCGCACGAGAGGTTGTATTCCATATACGACAAGGAGATGCTGGCCATCATGCATGCATTGGCTAAGTACCGGCAGTATTTGGTAGGCAACAGGTTTAGGGTGAGGACTGATCACAATAGCCTCAAGTTCTTTTTGGAGCAGAAGCAGTTATAGGAGAGGCAGCAGAAGTGGATCAGTAATATCCAAGCATATGACTTTGACATTAAGAATGTCAAGGGCAAGAACAACGTGGTAGCAAATTCCCTTTCACGTAGACCAGCCATGTTATCTCTTATGAGCTTGGATACAGATTGGAGGGCTCGACTCTTAGTAGAGTACTCCAAGGACAGGTTTACATGTGAGGTTCTGGATGGACAGGTGACAGATGATAGGTACAGGGTGGTTGATGAGATCATCTATTACAGGGATCGGATCTTCTTGACTGAGGGGCCTCAGCTCAAGAAGAAGATACTCCAGGCATCACACGATTCACCTTTTGCGGGACATCATGGGTTTACCAAAACATACAGGGCCATTAGAGAGAAGTTCTCATGGAAGGGCCTCAAGGAGGATGTGCTCCAACACATCCGGGAGTGTGATGTTTGCGAGAGGAACAAGGGAAAGATGATCCATCCCGTGATTTTATTACAGCCTCTTCCCATTCCGGAGGGGAAATGGGTTGCCCATGGTACAGGGCAAGGATTGTATCTTTGTCGTAGTTGATCGACTGACGAAGTACGCACATTTCTTTGCCATATCCGCACACTATACAGCAAAACAAGTGGCCGAGCTATTGTTCAGGGAGATCTTTAGGCTACATGGTCTTCCTAAGACCATCGTCAATGACAGGGACAGCTGTTTCATGGGCAGGTTTTGGCAGGAGCTTTTCTGATTGGTGGGGACGGAATTGACACCGAGTACCAGCTATCACCCATAGACGGATGGGTAGATGGAGGTAGTTAACAAGTGGCTGGAGGGCTGCTTGCGTAACTATGTCAGTGGGTAGCAGCGAGCATGGCTGAAGTGGCTGCATCTAAGGGAGTACTGCTACAATACTTCACATCACATGTCCATTGGTATGTCACCATTCTATGCCTTATATGGGTATCATCCTTTATCTTTTGTCGACGTGATTTTTGGTGATAGCAGGGCTCCTAGAGCCAAGATTTGGATCCAAGAGAGTCAGGATATCCTCCAAGCTCTTAAGGATAACATGGCTACAGCACAGAACAACAGAATTTGTATGCCAACAAGGGTCGGGTGGAGAGGCAGTTTGAGGTAGGGGACATGGTCTACCTATGATTACAGCCATACCGACAGCCATCACTGAAGTAGAAGGGGGCTGAGAAGTTCAAGCCCCGCTTTTATGGGCCATACAGGGTGATACGCAGGATTGGACAGGTTGCATATGAGTTGGAGCTGCTCCAAGGCAACAAGATTCATAACATTTTTCATGTATCATTCCTAAAGAAGGCATTGGGGAAGCAGGTGACCGTAACAGATGAGCTACCACCCATGGATGATGAGGGGCATTTGGCATTGCAACCATAGGCTATCATTGACACTAGGGAGAGGCAGTTGTGGAGCAGGATGGTCCGGGAATTCTTGGTGAGGTGGAAGAATTTGCCAGATGAGGATGCCAATTGGGAGAGTGAGAAGATCTTACAGTGTCCATCACTTCAGTTGCTTGAGGACAAGCAACATTTTGTCGGGGGAGACTGTAATATTCCTAATTAGCTATGGCTAATTGGAATATTCGATTTTGTTCATTTTTTTCCTTCTATAGTTATTTGTAAATAAAAAGTGAGGAAAGGGGAACATAACTCACTTTAGAATAAAAATTCACTTCCTAGGTAGCACAACGTTGTGACTTAAACGAGAGCCAAGTGGGCCAAAGGGGGATGCAAAAATGGAGCCCACACAGACACATGAAGGAACTGCGCAGGAGGAAAAGAACACGTGGCAAGAGGGGAATCACGCAGGAGGAGGTGAGCCTAGGGATTGTGAGAGGCAGAAGCTATAAAATAGATAGGAGCCCCCTCAATTTGGATCATTCATTTATGTGCATTTTGAGCTAGTCGTTTCAACTTCTGAGCACGCTAGCTATTTAGCTAGTCTACAACACTGTTTAGTGCATCGAGTGTCTCGGTTCCGAGATCTCACCCTTCGCCCCAAGGGACTTCGAGTGCCTGATCAGGCAAGGTATTTCAATCGGTATTTCAGTAGCAGTTTATATTATCATTTCAGCAGCAGTTTCATCAGCTTTTGGAGGACTGCGCAACACTTGGAGAGGGACGTAGTTCTTTTTGGTTGCAGTGCTGAATTGGTGGTTTTGCAGGTGGATTTATGTTGGGAGATTGAGCAAGGGTGCAGCTCTTGTCTCATTGGAGGATTTTTGGCAGGGTTTCAGGTAGTGTTTCAGGCAAAGTTTAGAGGGGTTTTCTTCAGTGGCAGCGCAGGACATTGAGGAACCGCGCAGAACCCCAAGGGGGTGTTTTTCAAGGGTTGGTCTTTCCAGGAAATCTTTCTAGGTTTTTCTGGGTTTCTTGAGTAGAGTCTGAATCCAGAGTTTCAGCTTTTTCCAAGGAGGAGAGCAGCCCCAAATCATCATTTGTTTCCTAGCAGCAGCAAGAGCATCCATGCAGAGAGGCCATTCTTGTCATTCTAAGAGTATTTCTTCACTTTCCTTGTGCAAGTCGAGGTACCATCTGTCTAATCACCTCTTGTACTCATTTTATTGCTCAGTATAATAAAATGGCTTAGCATTTTCTCGCTGCATTTCTTGTGTATCTGCTTATATTTCCGGTTTACATCATTATATGTTGTTCCACTTTTATTTTATCACTTCTGGGCTATTATATCATTTGCACATATTTGGTTGGGATTTTTGCTGGGTTTTAGGAATATTCTGGGTTAGGGATATTACAGATACCCCACCAAGGTTGGAGCAAACCTTTACAATGGTGTAATGTTTTTAAAGATGCACAAGTAAGGGGGTTTTTATCTCCTCGAATTTCATACAAAGTGAGTGAGGCATAACGTATTTGTAGATGCACAAGGATTTATTACCAAAGTATGAATGAGGCTCCTCAATCCATCGATCAAACTTTTATTTAAGGTGAGGGTTGGTGGTATTTCTTATTTTCTTACTTGTCTCTTTTAGTTTTAGTTTATTGGTTTGTCTCCTTTTTTTCTCATCTTTATGGGTCTAACACCCTAGGGGAATCTATCTAAATTTGTTGGCCTTTGGTCTCAAACTATATTTTAGCCAATTATGCAATGCCAAATTGAGATCTTAATCTGTAAATTTCCCCTTTGCAGTAATAACAAATATGGTAATAGAAAGCATGTTTTGGTTTATAGGGAGTCTCCCAATCATTATCTCCAAAAAAACTCCCCCTATCAACATCATATCATCTCTTCTAGGGCTTGGTCTACAGGTTGTGTATAAATAATGAGTTGTTATCTCTCCTAGAAGAGATGAGAGGGGACATTAGTTACCAATAGTTCAAATTTATGAAAGTAAGGTATAATCTAAAAATGGACTCAAGAACAAATTATGCACCCTAAACTATGCCGAGATGATGAGTTCAAGAACCATCCACCTGCAGCAAAAAATACAATGTAGCAAAAGGGCATGATCTCATATGTCTATACATAGCTCAGAAAAGACTAAATGGTATGTCAAGTGAGATACCCTACCAAGGTTGGAGCAAACCTTTACAATGGTGTAATGTTTTTAAAGATGCACAGGTAAGGGGGGTTCTTATCTCCTCGAATTTCATACAAAGTGAGTGAGGCATAATGTATTTGCAGATGCACAAGGATTTATTAGCAAAGTATGAATGAGGCTCCTCAATCCATCAATCAAACTTCATTATTTAAGGTGAGGGTTGGTGGTATTTCTTATTTTCTTACTTATCTCTTTTAGTTTTAGTTTATTGGTTTGTCTCCTTTTTTTCTCATCTTTATGGGTCTAACGCCCTAGGGGAATCTATCTAAATTTGTTGGAATTTGGTCTCGAACTATATTTTAGCCAATTATGCAATGCCAAATTGAGACCTTAATCCGTAAATTTCCCCTTTGCAGTAATAACAAATATGGTAATAGAAAGCATGTTTTGGTTTATAGGGAGTCTCCCATTCACTATCTCCAAAAAAACTCTCCCTAGCAACATCATATCATCTCTTCTAGGGCTTGGTCTACAGTTTGTGTATAAATAATGAGTTGTTATCTCTCCTAGAAGAGATGAGAGGGGACATTATCCATACCTTTCCCTAGTAATAACTTATCTTAATACCTTATCGCATATAAATCTAGTATAACCAAATGGAAGTATATAGGTTTTAACAAGCTATAGTATAACCAAATGGAATAATATTGGCTTTAACAAGCCCATATTATTTATATCTCTATCTATTCCTATATATTTAGGAATGTATCTAGAATGTAGAAGGAGACATGCGTGATTATAAAGCTCCATACTATGCTTAGGATTTCCTAGATGGAGTGCTTGTAAGGGTATGGCTATATCGACTTGATAATTTGGGTTAGGATATCTTCTCTAGGATTTGGGCTTCAAATTTGAACCTCATACCTTACCCCACTACTTGTTACTAGTGAGACCAGATAGAATAAACCTAGTTATGGGAAGGGACAATCCTAGCTAGTAATCCCAACTGTTTATGAAGGTTGGGGCAAGGAGATCTACTACCCCAATCATGCATGTTATACTAAATAAAAAAATTTCTAACCTCAAATATAATCATAAACTCACTTGCATAAACCATCTTGAGATAGGGATCTTCACACTCATTTTCCATATCAAGCAAATAAGTGTACACTATTAACTACAACAAACAACATTATGCAATTAAATATGAACATCAATCCATTCCCATCTGATGCTTATTCAAAATAGAATCATAGATTGATATACCTCAACACTCTTCTTAAGCATCATCATAGGTTCAAAGATAATGACTAGAAGTGTCACCAAGGAAGATTTTGTATGGAATAAAACAAAATAAAAATACAGAGCCAATATGCAAACAACATCCAGGACTATACTCACAACCAATTTTGTAGCATACTAATGACCAAAATTGGATCAATTGATGGTGTTGAAAAAAATACCACAGCACCAATAATTGCATGGCGGTATAGGTGGTAGACATAGAGTTGAAGAGAAAACAAATTATGGGGTATGCTATTTTTAGTCTTCATAAAAAAATTAATGTTGATTTACTAATTCTAGAGTAATTATAGCATTACTTGATCATGGAAAAAATTATTCATAATATGTTTTTTAACCTAAAATTTTGATATAGTATGTGCCTCTCTGCTTCTGGAAGAGGCCAAATAAGATGTCAAAGTCCTTCATTGGATAACAAAAAGCAACGTCAATATTTAATAGGGTGGATAAAAAGTGTTTGGCTTATAGCTTTATGTTTGATGTCTTAATTTCTATGAAAGGAATAACAAAGGAGCACATTGATTACTATAGTCCATGTTGCCTTATGGTAGGGACTAATAAGTTCAATTTTCCCTTAATGTATGTGATTATTTTTTCATGGATAATCATTTTGATAGATTTTGACATTACAATCATCTAGCTTTGACTCTAAATAGCTAGACCATATACATTTTTGTCTCCATTTCATTGGTTGGCCATGTCCCACCTCCTCACCAACTACCTACATCTCCACCACTATCCTTGACCATCTCCCATCCAAATGACTTCCCATATTCTTGATCTTAACCATCGTAGTCTTGCTCTCCATTATAAAAAAGTAGGAATCTAGAGCATAGACTATGGCATGCAATGAGTGAGTAGCTTAGGCGTGAAAAACAAAACTGGTGGAACCAACATTAGCCTTATTCAAATTTAAATTTATAATCTTTAGGAATTAAAGGTATACTATATCCATTATTTAACTATCTTTCTCATTGTGCTTTTGTAAACAAGAATATAATCATATCTTCTTACCAAAATTAGATTCTAAATACCCATAGGATTTTAACTTTACAAATGGTTTTAACTAAGTTCCACCCTATAATATTAAAAGAATTGCAAGCGTGTTAATATTGGTATAAAGATAATACATAGCCATAGGATCAATTACTCTATTTTACTAGTTGACCTTTGTACTCATGTTAACTAACTATAGAGATTCCCAGATTCCTAAAATGGTTATTGTTAATGAGTGATCCTATTCAAGGAAATGATTTTCACCTAGCTCCTTACTTTCGTCGTGCAACTTTGGTTCTAGTGGGCTCATTTCCTCATTCTTTGATGATATACCTAGAAAACTTAAAACTCTCAAAATTATGTTCCACATATTATAATAAAATTTGAAATCAATGTAATTCATATTATTTGGCATTTTGTCATCCCATTTATTCCCCTCACTCTAAAACTAGTGAGAATTTGTATTAAGAGGTTGAATTAAACATTCACAATAAATCATGCTAAATAAACATGCACACCTTGTATAAAATCCTGTAGATTCACAAGCTAATGCAATTTGCTAAAGCAAGATACAAGAATATATTTATACTCTTTACAGCGAAAGCCCATAAAAATCGAGAAAACAATAATCAATAGAGGAAGAGAATCAAAGGCACATAACACAATAAATATACAGGGAAAGCCACAACTCAAAAACCCACTATCTGTTTTATATTAATCCAAAAAATCAAGATGAAATTACAATGCGTGTTCTCTCTAGAACAATCCCATCACTCAGTAAATTCAATCTCCAACTCATAAGAAAGCTCAAGGCCAAAGCTTAGCCTCTTCACAAGCTCTCCAAGTCTCTATTCCAATGTATAATTCATATGGAGGATAACTTGTATTTAAAGGGAAATAAAGCCTCGAAAAATAGTGCAATCTCTCAAGGATCGGGTCCTGATCGCATACACTATTAGTGAAACTCATAAAAAGCTAAAACAAATAGTACATTGTCCCTGCACTCTAGTCTCAACTGGGTCTTTCTCAGAATCGACATGCATGATTTTCTGATGAGTAAATATTCAGTTAACTAGAGTAGCACTGGTGGAGTTCATTAGTATCACCACTCACTGTTAACTCACTATTAGTTCTCTCAATCAGTTTGAGAACTAATTTAACTAAACTGACTCATGAAACTAAGTCTTCTATTTTACAACTCACAATTAACTCACACTAGACTCCTACAAAGTAGGGAGAAC
>APFE030055992.1:12248-35902 GCA_000404065.3 Pinus taeda | reverse complement strand
TTCCAAAATACTTCCAACTCGAATTTCCTAAGTTAAGTAAGTTTAATAAACTTAATTTAACTATTTTAAGTTGCTATGAGAATAGAATTTGAATTTAATTCATAGTTTAATTCAAGGACAAATTAAAATGGAATTTCTTGTTTCCATTTCTCAACACTCGCTCTCAACAAGAAAGGGATTATCAACTACCCTGATCCTGTCTCTATGAAACTCGAATTTACATCTTGACAATGCCTTTGTCAAGATGTCAACATCTTGCTCCTCCGTGGGAATGTAATCTAACAACACGGTCCACCTCAATACAAAATCTCTGGGATGATGATATTGGATATCAATATGCTTAGACCACTCATGAAAGACTAGATTTTCAGAGAGTTTGATACAACTCTGATTATCACAATAAATCACTGTGGGATCCATCTGCTGACCAAACAAACCAACCAGGATCTTTCTCATCCAGCTAACCTCACATGTTTCCTGACTTGCAGCCATGTACTCTGCCTCTGTCGAACTGAGTGCAACCAATCTTTGTTTCCTATTGTACCAAGATATTGTCGCTAACTATAGAATTTTGTAGAATTTTTCTACAAATCAGCTAGCTCTGATACCATGTGGAACGTTTTCTACAAATCAGGTAGCTCTGATACCATGTGGAACGTTTTCTACAAATCAGCTAGCTCCGATACCATGTAGAATTTTGTGGAATTTTCCTACAAATCAACTAGCTTTGATACCATGTAGAAATTTTTCTACAAATCAGCTAGCTCTAATACCATGTAGAAATTTCCCACCTGTAGATCAACCTGGTAATGCAATGTACGAAAGTAAAATACTTGATCTACTTCTTCAAACAATTTAGTGGAAGCTTAATCAACCATGAGCAACATCAATAAGAACGCATATAACTGATAAGAAGGAATCAATCAAACATAACACAAGATATATCCAACAGAAAGCACCTGCCTAATACCCCATCTCTGTATTATCATACAAGTGGAAATATAGTTTGGATTACACAAAGCCTTAGCTCGGAAGCTATCCAGCTCTCAGTACAATCCCTCTGCTGCTCATAGACAGTCAAAGGCTTCTCACAAACCTACTCCTCTTTCCTCCAAGCCTCCTATTTCTATGCACAGGTTTTCTTGGGTCCTCCAGCTGCAACCTGTGTGATTCTCACCTCACACACAACACTGACCTTTGAAATAACTACACAAACATGAAGGAGATAAATCGTCATCATGGATGAGCTTCCTTTATAGGAAAAATATTCATCCAACTGATAGTACATTGTCCCTTCTTTGATCTCAAATGGTTCTCTGATAGAACTGACATGCATCAGTTATCCATGAGTGAATACACAGTTATATGAAAATAAAAGTTGTCACATGCATGCAAGAATCAACAAATTGTATCTCATTAATTTAACAATTTGTTAAATTAATCTAACTAGACTTGACTCAGTTAACTGAGCCAACTAATTACAACACATAATTACAACTCATCCTCATCCTTTAACTGATGGTTAAATGTATCTATTAAAGGATAATATGTTGCATGTTCTCACAAAGACTTCAAGTTTGACTTTCCTTAACTAATTAACTCATGGAGAATTAATTAATTAATATTCCCAACCGCTGTTAAGACCAAAAATAATTTTACTTCCTATAGATAGACTAGGGACTGCTATAAATAGGAAGGGACCCAGAAATGCTATTTTTAGAACTTTCTATTTTTAGCAGTTTCACCTCTCACCCAAGGTGGCCAATGACCTCACTGGCCAAACTATTATTTTTAGAAGTCTTATTTTTAGCACATTCTAAATTTAACATTTCTTGTTGCACATTTTCAACTCTAACCCAATACTAAAGATCCCTCCTGATGTACTCTTCTTGTTGGATGGACTCCCTGCCCAATCTGCATCGGTGAAGCCTTGAAGCTTCACTCCCTCTGTCCATTTTTACGATAACCCAAATTGAGTAGTGCCTCTGAGGTATCTCAATACATGTTTTTCCACCTTCCAATACAGCTTGGTAGGCCTAACCATTGCTTGAATAATCTGGTTAACTGCATAGCACATATCCAGTCGTGTGTTCACCAAGTACATGAGTGAACCCACAAGTTGCCTGTAAACAGTAGCTTCCACTACTTCCCCTGAAGTAGAATCCTCCTTCCTCTAGTTACTAGCTAGAGGAGTCTCCATGGATTTACTTCTCTCCATGCATAATCTCCTCAGTATCTCATTGGAATACTTGCCCTGAGATACAAACAACTCCCGATCTCCCCACCATACCTCAATGCCAAGAAAGTAATGCATGAGCCCACTGTCCTTCATCTTAAACTCTCTTGCAAGGTCCTCCTTGCAAGATTTGATGAGCTTCTCATCACCTATCTGTATAACATCATCTACATAAAGTACAATGATCAATAGCTTACCTTCCACCACTATGTGATACAAGTTTGCATCCGCTTCACTCTTCATGAAACCCAACCCAGTGAAGTAGCTATATATCCTAGTGTACCAAGAATGAGGTGCTTGCTTCAGCCCATACAACGCTCTCTTGAGTTAGCACACATGTGACTCACGGTCTAAGGTTTCAAAACCTTCGTTCCGCTCTATGTACACCTCTTCCTCAATCATGCCATTGAGGAAGGCGGTCTTCACATCCATTTGATGGATCTTCCAACCCATATGTGTTGATAGTGCCAAAATAGATTTGATTGACAAGTACCTTGCAACAAGAGCAAAGGTTTCATCATAGTCAACCCCCTCTACTAGTGAAAAGCCACAGGCCACAAATTTGGCCTTATGCTTCTCCACACTACCATCTGCAGTTTTATTTACCTTGTAAAGCCAACGGGATCTCACAACTGACTTGTCCTCCAGTCTCGAGACCACATCCCAAACATTATTTCGAACTATGGAGTCATACTCCTCCACCATTGCATCATCCCAAACTGGTTGTTGCACTACTTCTTGAAAGGAAGATAGCTCTGTCACAACACATGTACCCATAAGTGCCGTGTATCTAGTGTACCTCTCTGATGACCTCCTTTGCCTGTGCTGAGAACAGGGTGCTCCCACATTCTCCCGTGCATCATCCAACAATCTGTCAGCCTCTCTAATGCACTTTCTTCCCTCTCTAAAAGACTATGCCTAAGTGGATGTATCCACTCTTCTAACCTCTGCATGTGGTTGCTCCACATCAATTTGAGGCCCCTCAACCTTAGGAGCTAAAATATCCTCATCCACATGTAGCTCAAACTCCCTCTCAAGGGATACTCACATGGCCTTCTCCTCATTGAACCTAATATCCCTAAAAATCATTATCATTTGACTGGTTGGCATGTACACTCGATAGTTGTGGGGTGTATCAGTGTACCCTGCAAATATACCCAACTCTGATGTTGGCTTAAGCTTCTTCCGTGCATCTTGGGTCACGTGGCAATAAATCGATGACCCAAAAATCTTGAAGTGACCAACATTTGGCCTCTTACCGAAATAAGCCTCCTCTAGTGTCTTCATCTCAAGTATTTGATGTGGGCTACAGTTCTGAACATAAACCATTGTGTTGCATGCCTCATCCCAAAAGTGTAGTTGTAGGCCCTGATCATGCAACATCGCCCTTCCTGCCCCTATTGTGCTCATGTTCTTTCTCTCGCAAACCCCATCTTGTTGAGGGTTATGGGGTGTCGTCAACTCACGTTTAATCCCTTCCATTGCACAGAAGTTCTTAAACTCATTGGAGACATACTCACCACCGTTATCACTCCATAGAGCTTTAACCTTCTTTCTAGACTCTTTCTCTACCAATACTTTGAACTCACAAAACTTTGTGAAAGTTTGATCCTTTTTCTGCATAAAAAAATACCTAGCATTTACGAGAATAGTCATCAACAAATATAACATAATACCTGTGTTTTGTCATGGATGTTGTCGAGAATGGTCCACACACATCTGAATGGACTCTCTCCAGAATAGACTCTGCTCGGTTGTCTCTATCTCCAAAGGAAGACTTGGTGTATTTTGCCAAAGTACAACCCTTTCATGTATCAACTTGCTCAAGCGTACCTTTGGGGAAGACCGGTAGAGCTTTGTTGCAATATCTTCAAAAGCCCCATGATGCAAGTGGCCCAATCACCTGTGCTACAACTCGTTGATGTCTCGGCTCAATATCTTATCCACTTTTGAACTCAAAGCTGCACAATCCTCTACCTCTATCTTATAGAGATTCTAAACTCGAATCCCTATCTTCTTTACTTGACCTGTGGCTATGTGTCAAAGGACCACCTTTCCTTTCGAAAAGGTCACATCATAGCCACTATCCTCAAGCATGGCAACGGATACCAAGTTCTTCGTCAATCCAGGTACATGCATAACATTCTTCAAGGTGAGTGGAGTCGCATGCTCCCTCTGAAAATTAATAGTGCCCACACTAGTAACACTATACTTACCATCATCACCCATCTCGATATGCATCTTGAGATCTTTCTCCTCCAGTTCACTAAATAACTCTTTGTGGCTAGTCATGTGAAAAGAAGCTCCACTGTCTAAGTACCAGACACTTCCCATCATTGAAGACACCATGCATGCAATGAGGGAAAAGTCCAATTTGAATTGGGAGGCCAAAGACTCACCCGTCGCTCCTCCTGAGGACTTCTCCTTGGACTTCTTCAATGGACAATTTGTAGCAAAGTGACCCATCTTGTGACAATGAAAGCATTTAACTTTCATCATGTCCTTCTTCTTACATCCATGATAAGAATCTGATTTGGAATAGAAAATTTTACCTTTCCCCTTCCTCTCTTTGATTTCTAAGGCATTGTTCTCTTCTTCATCAGTCTTTGATGAAGAGCCATCCTGGTGTTCCTCCCAATCTCATCCTGCATCAAATCCAACCATAGTCATTCCCAATCTAGCAGCTTCTCCCGACCATTAACAGAGTCCTGATAACTATTCCAACTCTTTGGGAATCTAAGAAGAGCAGGCCTCACCATATCCTCCATGGAAACTGTGATTCCAACACCTTCAAGTTCATCCCGACGTTGAGTGAACTTGGTCAAGTACTTTGGAATCATCTCGCATTTCTCCATCTTAATTTTACGAAGTTTATCCTTCAGTGCCAACTTCCTTTGATCATCTTTATTATGATACAAGTTTGTAAATGTTTTCCACATAGCATGCGGGGTTTTCTTTCCATGGATACTCGAGACAATATGATCTCGAACTCCCTCAAGGATTATCCACCTTACCTTCGCCAAACATTTCTTCCATTGGGCCAATTTTTGTGCATCAGTAGCTGTTGGCTTAGAAATTGTTTGTTCAACAAATTCCTTCAAGCCATTGTCCTCTAGCACAGCTTCCATCATGTCTCTCCAAGCTATGAAATTCGAGTTGTCTTCCAAGGCATACTCAAGCCTCAACCCATGGAATGCCATCTGCCGATCCTGAAGTATGTATTGCAAATTCAACTTTCACCTATAACCCAAAAACTCAAAATTTTGAAATCTCCTCTAGAGAGCTGATTTTAAATTAGTGATATCTCCCTTATCCGAAACCTTATTCAAACATTTTTTTTAATTTAGTTATCTTTTACCAAGGAATCTAGATCTGCAATTTGTTTTTGAAAATTTTGCACGGAAATTCATAGATATTCTCTGCAAACTCTTGGCCCAAAAAACAATCTTGCTCCGATATCATGTAGAAAATCCTGTAGGTTCATAAGTTAAGGCAATTTGCTAAAGAAAGAGACAAGAATCTACTTCTACTCTGTACAATGGAAGCCCATAAAAATCAAGCAAACAATAATCAATAGAGGAAGAGAATAAAAGGCACATCACATAATAAATATCCAGGGAAAGCCACAACTCAAAACCCCACTATCTGTTTTGTATTAATCTGGAAAATCAATATGAAATTAGAATGCTTTTTCTCTCTAGAACAATCCCAGCACTCAGAAAATTCAATCTCCAACTCATAAGCAAGCTCAAGGCCAAATCTTAGCCTCTGCACAAGCTCTCCAAGTCTCTATTCCAGTGTATGATTCCTACGGAGGATAGCTTGTATTTAAATGGAAATAAAGCCTCTAAATATAGTGCAATCCTTCAAGGATCAATTCCTGATTGCATGCACTATCAGTGCAACTCAGAATAATTTAAAAAAATATTACACTGTCCCTACACTCTAGACTCAACTGGGTCTTTTTCAGAATCGACATGCATGAGTTTCTGATGAGTAAATATTCAGCTAACTAGAGTAGAACTGGTGGAGTTCATTAGTGTCACCATTAACTGTTAACTCGCTATTAGTTCTCTCAATCAATTTGATAACTAATTTAACTGAACTGGCTCATGAAATTGAGTCTTCTATTTTACAATTCACAATTAACTCACACTGGACTCCCACAAAGTAGGGAGAACATATACATGACTTCCAAAAGACTTCTAACTCAAATTTTCTAATTTAAGTAAGTTTAATAAACTTAATTTAACTATTTTAAGTTGTTATGAGAATAGAATTCGAATTTAATTCACAGTTTAATTCAAGGACAAATTAAACTAGAATTTCTTGTTTCCATTTCTCAACACACCTAGGGTATCATTTGAGCTTGAGCTTCCCCTTGCGTGAAGCTAAAAGCCAGATTTTTTTCAATTTAAGCATTCTCTATTTTCCCTAACACTACTCTAGTTCTATGTTTCATGAACAAAATTAATATTCTTAGTATTGTTTGCCAATAATTTCCACTAAATTTAATTCTTAAACAAGCATTTCCAATAAATTCTCATAACCAACAATAGGATTGTTATCAATGGTGCTCATTGGTGTTTAATTTTTATTGTTTAGGGCTAGTTGAATGTCAATGATATGAACTTCAAAGGAGCTCAAATTGTTCAACTTCACAATGTTGTGTTCCACTACTTCTCGTCTCTGACTTGTTTTTCATTTTTTGACATAACATAAACTATCATCCACACTATTATGAAGAGGAATCCCAATATATTGGGAAAATGATTCTTTCATAACAATTTGTCAATTAAGAATTAAATTCTCATATATATATATATATATATATATATTATATATCCTTCTTAAATGCATACTTACAACACCAAAAACGTCCCCAAATAAAAATCCATAAGCAAATCATATGGTAGTGTTAATAGTACTTTTTGTACAAAAAACTAGTCTACCATTGACAAACAAAGAACAATATAATCAAACATTACAATAAAAAAAAATTGATTCATTCAATTATAGAAATTAGTTTGGTCTATAAATATGTTCAAGGGGGTTGCATATAAAGTGACATAGATTGTCAAATTACTCCACCCCATTATTAATATGTCTATGATCATGTGAAAACAAGAGTGTGAATAATATTATAGATACAAACACTCCCATATTTAGAAGCATAAGCATTTGATTAGTTGAATAGACATTAGATTACATTACAACTTTCAATTTGGTATACAAAACACAGCAAAAGAGTCAAACAAACAAGGGTGAAATAATGAAGACTTCATGAGCATTTCAACCACTATCAATTTGTACCACTATCTAGGATGACATTTCCATGGATTCTATAGTGGGCATCCATGAGGCCAATGACAAATTTTTCACCATGGTGGTAGTTGAGTTCCCTTCCCAATATGATCATTTTATATTTTACGAAAACCATTTGCATCATCCATTGTTGTCTAAGTATTTATGGATCAGTTTTGAAAATTACATGGAATTCCTACGTCAATGATGTTGAATCACGATCCTAGTTTCATCAACAAATTCTAGCAAGAGTTGTTTAACCTACAAGGCACACACTTGGAAATGAGTGTAGTTTATCATCCCTAAATAGATGGTCAAACAAAAGTGGTTAGCGAGTGTTGGGTAGCTTATTTCAGATGGTTTTCCTTGGAATAGCAACACTAATGGGTTCAATGGCTAACCTTGCTAGATGGTGGTACAATGCCACTTATCATGGTGCTATGTATTCTATGGTCTGTTAGACCACGAGAAGGGAATCTTGTAGATAGGAAGAAAAATAATTAAAAAAATAAGATCTTTTATTCAATGGGAAATGATGTTCTCTATATATCAAATTAGTTCTATTAAACTTATTAATTTCCATTAGATCCTAAGGAGTGTAATCATTGAACTTGATATCAAAAAGCTCAAATTGAATAATCTCTTTTCAATTCTCATTGTTTTCGTCTATATTAGAATGATCTGTTGGGAACATTTGAGCACTATTGGGGGGGGGGTGGGGGGGTGGTGTGAATCAGTAGTGTGATCTATATACGATTTTTTCCTTTTATTACTTTACTGATTCACACACTTATTATTGCAGCAACTCACAATATGTTAGAATAATATGAGTAAAAAATAAATATATAAACGTATAAGCATCATATACTAAAGCAAACCATCAAAGCACATCCACACAAATCATCATCACACATGAGACACGAGATTTTTGGTGGAAACCCCTTTAGGAGAAAAACCACCCTTGGTGTTGTTGCTTTGCTCTAAATTTCTATTATGTTAAGCAATTGATCTTCACATAGTGTGTTGACTCCCATCAGCATGGAGACCCAACCTCATCTACAAATTCCAATTGCCATTGGCTAGGAGACTCAATACTACTGGATCAACTCAGAATACTCTGTTCTCTATGGATCTCTACGGACTACCACTTGCTGAAATCCACCACGCTTCATCGATCCTGGCCCAAATACCATTGGACTATCCAACCACTATTAGATTGAGAAACTTATTCCTCTCGCCAAAGCTTCGACATCATTGCTCCACCTTCATGAAGTCACTGCTCCTCACCACCATGTGGATCTACTTTCATCTATTTTCAAACTCGATCCCAAGGCATTATGCACAAACAGAAATCAACTTTGCATACATGCTATCAGGAATAAGAAATTATCATCAAATCAATATAAAACAAAGGCACAAAATATGTGCTCTCCAAAACAAAATTGTGGCCACCTAAATCTGAATACAACATACCCTCACAAGAATATAATGATGCATAAAATAATTAGAAACATACAACACTAAGGTTTTGCAACAAATTTAATAGTGTCTCCTGCAAAAACATGAGTGAAGGTTACCAACATATCTCCAATAGCATACAAAAAGACTTCCTCAAACAATCTCTACTCCAGCAGCATCAAATATGATCTATACTAAATCATACTTTAGATCTACTCTTTATTTAGTCACTAACACTCATAAACTAAAGCATCTCTGCGCTACACAAGTTTTGAAGCATCAACTCACTATGCAACAATCTCCGACACACTCTCTAGCATCCTCAACTCAATCGACTCACAATCAACCATCACATAGCTCAAAGATTAAGTATATAAAACATTAAGGAATTTAGACTTCTGTGATCCATAAAATTGTTTAGAAATTTTCGGCAAAATCACATAAAACATGTAGGGCGAAATTGAGCTTGGGGCTAGAATCAAAGTGCACAAATTGGATCAAATTAATCAACTAAGGTCACTAATAGTGCATTAAATGCATTCACATCATGAGAGGAATTTTTCAAACTATTTTCGACCTTTTTCACTAATTCTAGAAGCCTCTGGGAATTTCCAATATAATTTGCTTCCAAATACTGCGAGGAATGCGAAGAAAATATCATCCAAACCCATATTTGCTCCCTTAACACTGATATGCATGTGAATTTAGCCTCTTGGAGCCACGGTCGATCCCTTAAGCTGCACTCCATGTGACTAGAGCATCCCAACCGCTCGCATAGGCCTCTATGCATGCAACTGGGAAGAGAACCTTTATTTTCTCTGAATCCAGACTGAATTTTGAAAAGTTGCTCTCTATGAAGCTAATTTGGTACGTGTTGTATAAAACCCATGTCTCAGAATGTTTAGATCCATCCTCATTTTCCCATAAAATCCATTTCAAATTTGTCACTTCTATCTAAACACCATAATGAACAACTAGGCCTAAAACTGAAGTAAAACATATGTTCTTCAGTCCAGAACCTCTGTCATCTGATGGATCACCTTCCCTTTCATATTTAATAGCCTCCATAGCCTCTGAAACCTTTGCAAGTAAATTAAAAAAGCCTCCCAAGTGTCATTGCCAAGTTGACCTAGAAGGGTCAACAAACAAAGTTGGCAAGTATGCCAACAAGTCATCCACTTTCCATCAGACTTCACCACAAGTTTCAACACATATGTCAGACCTGCAACATGTTTGTACCACCATCATCATGCCATCACATCACTACAACAAGTCTCCTCATAGGCATAGACATTAAAGACTAATGAAGACCTAACTACATCAATGAGGTTATACATGAATACATCAATGAAATACATGGTTTCTATGATCATATCCTACGGACCAATGAATCAAATACATATTATATCATCATTAACCCATACATGTGGTTGCAATATGACTCAATATGACTCCTCCATAACAAGCCTATCACCATGATGACTAACAACTATTGACTAGACTCAATACCATCATAAAATTATGAAATAATAGTAAATACATGGTTGTTAAAATCATCATACAACATCTCATACATGGTTTTTCCATGTCACAAGTCATCACAATACATCCTAGAGTCATGATCATAATCTATGCATGAATGCACATCTTTTCAACCATCTTTCAATGGAAACCAAAAACATATAGATGGCTGAACAATGTGCTCATTTTCCCTCATGAAAACACATGTAAATATGTAGCAAATGACTGACTGAAAATCAATGAAGAAAATTCTAAATATCACATATAACTCCATACCATGCATAGCTCCCCCTGAGCTCAAAATACCTTTAATAAGATAGGTTGATCCTGTGGACCTGAATGTGCATAAGGATGAAATGAACTCAAAAATGTTGCTACAACAATCATCACATGCTCCCCCTAAGGTTATGCACCTCTCATAATCTACAGTCCTCTATAAGTATGCATGAAATAACCATGGACTATAGGAGGGAATGCTCTTCACTAGTTGAAGAGTTGAATCTCCTTCTTCCACATGGTCTTCAGTTCTTCTTGTCTTGCTTGATATGCTTCTCATCTTACTTCTTTGAAGCTATATCCTCTTTGTTTTTGTTGCTTCTGATGATTTTGACTTATGTGATGGGGCAGAAAACAATCTCTTGCCATATGGCCAAATCTATGGCATGTAAAGCACTCCACATGGCTAAGAGATGAATTCAGAGGATCAAATCTCCCACTTCTCATACGATATATGAACCATGCATGCAATGTATCTCTCCTCCATTGGTTAGATCTCCAATCCATTTCCTTATGGCCAAACAGGTGGCATGAGTTACAATAACCATAAAAAAAGAACAAGTATACCTATTAGTCATTCTCCTTGGTTGCTGATATTGCTAGAATCTCTACTAATATGGCCTATATGATCTACTCCAACAATTTGTTGCGACATGCACAAACTTGTGACAGTTGTAACATTCTACATTATGCACATAAGGAACAAAAGGACTTTTATTCCTTTGAAATCTTACAGATATGTCATGATTATCTCTAGGAGAAAAAGGTCTTATGAATGTAGGTGTGCCTTGAGATTTTCTTCTCTGTTGTTGGTTTTGCTTCTTGATCAGCTATTGGTTCTACTATTTTTCTGTTGTTGTCTCTTTTGATTGTTATTTAATGGTTATTGGATCTGCTTCTTATTACCTTGTATCTCATTTTTGTTGTTGGTATTGCTCGCTACGAGTTTCTTGGGATCTTCTTTGATATTTTTGCCTTCATTCAAACTGGACTAACCCTTTTGAAATCCAAGACCGGATTTATCCAATCGTGATCTATAGATCTCAAGCAAGTTATCCAAGGCTATTGTGCTCTTTTCCATTTTTCATTGCTTTCTCAAAAAAACCACTTCTGCTTCTAATTTCTCAACCTCTTTTTTGTTCTCTTGGAATTTTTTCCTCATGCCTTCCTCAACATTTTTTGCTTCTGCCAATTTAACTGTTAAGATCACTATTTATTCTTTCAGATTGGCCTCCTTATAGTCAAAAATCTGTAATAGATTTTCTTGTTCCTTGCATTCAATTGTTAGTCTTGAAATCTCAGTGATAAAAATTTTAACAACATTCTCATCTTCATCAAAATTTGAATCCTCAAAATTATAATTCAAAAAAAAATCATTATTAGATATACCTTTGGATTTAGTTTGTTGCAATACCTTCATCTCTTGATCTTTTGATTTCTGCACATTATTTTTTGAACCATTTTCACTAGGAAGATGAGATTTTTATGGCTAAGCTTCCTTATTTTAAAGGCCATTTTTTTCTGAAATTGTTTCTTCTTGCTCTTGCCCACTCTTAAAAGAAAAATATAAATCAATTTCCACCAACAAAACCCAAATCTATTCTCTAGCAATAAAGTTACAACCAAGAGCTCTGCTTTGATACCAATTGTTGGAAATGTTTGAGCACTACTGAGAGGGGGACGTGAATCAGTAGTGTGATCTATATGTGATTTTTTCCTTTTATTACTTTACCGAATCACACACTTATTATTGTAGCAACTCACAATATGTTAGCAACATATGAGTAAACAATAAACATGTAAACATATAAGCATAATATCCTAAAGCAAACCATAAAAGCACATCCACACAAATCATCATCACACATGAGATACAAGATTTTTGGTGGAAACCCTTCCAAGAGAAAAACCATCCTTGTTGTTGCTTTACTTTGAATTTCTATTATGTTAAGTGATTGATCTTTTACATAGTGTGTTGACTCCCATTAACATGGAGACTTGACCTCATCTACAAATGCCAACTTCCATTAGCTAGGAGACTCAATACTACTAGATCAGCTCGGAATACTATGTTCTCTACAGATATTTATAGAATACCATCCACTGAAGGCCACCCCAATTAGTTGATCCTCGCCAAACTACCATTGGACTCTCCAACCACCATTGGATTGAGAAACTTATGCCTCTCGTTGAAGCTTTGACATCACTGCTCCACCTCCATGAAGTCAATACCCCTTACCACCATGCGGATATCCTTTCATCTATTTTAAAACTCAATCCCAATACACTATGCTCAACCAGAAATCAGCATTGCATACATGCTCTCAGTAGCAAGCAATCACCATCATATCAATATAAAACAAATGCACAAAATATGTGCTCTCTAAAACAAAATTGTGTCCACATAAATCTAAATACAATAGGCCCTCACAAGAATATAATGCTTCATAAAACAATTAGCAACATACAACATTAAGGCTATGCATTAAATGTAATAGAAACTCCAACAAAAACAAGATTGAAGGTCACCAACATATCTCGAGCAGCATGCAAAAACACTTTCTCAAGCAATCTCTTCTCCGACAGCATCAAATATGATCTAACTGAATCATGATTTAGAACTACTCTTTATTTAGTCACTAGCACTCAAAGACTGAAGCATCTATGCTCTACACAAGGTCTGAAGCGTCAACTCACTATGCAACAATCTCCAACACACTCTCTAACATCCTCAACTCATAATCAACCATCACATATCTCTAAGATCGAGTATCTAAAACATGTAGCTCGAAATTGAGCTTGGGGCTAAGATCAAAAGTGCACAATTTGGACCAAATAAATACACTAAGGTCAATACTAGTGCATTAAATGAATTCACATCATGAGAGGACATTTTCAAACTATTTTCGACCTTTTTCACTAATTCTAGAAGCCTCTGGAATTTCCAATCTAATTTTCTTCTTAATAGCACAAGGAATGCGGGGAAAATCTCATCTAAACCCATAGTTGCTCCTTTAACACTGTTATGCATGTGAATTTAGCCTCTTGGAGCCATAGTCACTCCCATAAGTTTCCCTCCATGCGTCTGGAGCATCCCAACCACTCATGCAGGCCTCTATGCATGTGACTAGGCAGAGAACCTTTCTTTTCTCTAAATCGAGACCAAATTTTGAAAAATTACTCATTGTAAAGCTAACTTGGTCCATTCTGCACAATATGCATATCTCATAATTTTGAGATTCATCCTCATTTTCCCAAAAAATCCATTTCAAATATGTCACTTCTATCCAAACATCATACTAAACAATTGAGCCTAAAACATAAGTAAAACATTTATTCTTTAGTCCAAAACCTTTGTCATTTGATGGATCACCTTCCCCTGCATTTGTACTAGCCTCCATAGCCTTTTAAACCTATACAAGTAAATGAAATAATCCTCCCAAGTGTCATTGCCAATTTGACCTAGAAGGGTCAACAAACAAGGTTGGCAAGTATGCCAACAAGTCCTCCACTCTCCATTAGACTTCACCACAAGTTGCAACACCTTTGGTAGACCTGCAACATGTTTGTAGCACCATCATCAAGCCACAATGTCACTATAACAAGTCTCATAATAGGAATATACATGAAGACCTAATGAAGATCTAGTTGACAACTCAACTAGTCTCCCATGAACCATCTTTATCATATGTAGATTTGATCACCACCTCTAGCAACATCAAAAAACCATCACAACATGTCCATCAATGCACATGCCAACTCCTCCAAGATAAAAATTCTACCATAAGCTCCACCAATTCCATCACATTAGTGTGTTATCAAGAATACCAACATCAATACCAAAACATACCAACACACACCATGGCCAATCAATCTACATCATCATGATGTTAACATAAGTGCATGACCTCAATATTTGACATCAATGCCAACACATCAATCTCATTGTCACACATACCAATTAGCAGCACCATGACCATGACCTTGTTGACATCAATGCCAACAAGGTCCCCTTTTGCATTCATGTCAGCCTCATCAACAAGTGAGGTTTATCTCCATACAACCAAATCTCTCCAAATTATCTCCCCCTTTGACATCAATGGCAAAGGGTCAACACCATATGAATAGGATACAAGAACTAAAATACATACTAGAGCAATACATGGCTACATGGCCAGAAAATAATGCATATCTAAGGTCATTCGTGCCTCCGTCAAGCAGCAAGCAATATCTTCTACCTCTCCACAAATCAGAAGCAGTAAGCAACAAATGTATCCAAGCAACATTCAGAGCATAATATCAACCGACAAATATTAAAAACAAGCAGCATTATTACAACACAAGGAAACCATCAACAACATATGCATCATCATCATAAAATGGGCAACTATGAGCAACAACATATAATATGCATAAATATGCACATAAGCATTAATCCAACACTCCTCCTCATAGAAACACATATAGATCATATGAAGCAACACCCACATGAGGCAACCATAATGAGAAACATCATAATGAAAACATCATCTAACATCCTCCATATGGAAACCACACACAATCTCCCCCATCACTACATAGCAGCAACTATCGTGAGATCTCATCACATGAGGCCAAGAACCCCATTGTCATATCATAGTATGAGTCATAGCTAAGCACCTCCAAGCGGTCCATAAAACCAACAATGTATGGCTGAAATAATAAGAGAAAAAAGTGCTCCCCTTGAACCCATGCCATCTCCAAGTTGTAGAGCTACCAATTGTTGGGTGGAAATGACTGCTTCCACTGCAAACAATGCTTCCTTTGGCAAATAGAAGCACCATATGGACTAAGACTCGACATGATCATGACTCAAGTGACATATACATGAAAAATACATGGTTTTAGGAGCAACATAAAACCTCATATGACCATAACATGACCTCATGACTCATGTCTAAGTGACCCAAAAGGTAGTACAATACAAGTACATGGTTGTTACGATCATCTCCTATGGACCAATGACTCAAATACATAATACATTAGGACTATTACATCATCATTAGCCCAGAAATGTGGCTGCAATATGATTCCATATGACTCCTCCATAACAATCTTATTGCCATGATGACTAAACAATTATTGACTCGACTCAATACCATCATAAAATGATGAAACAACAATAAATACATGGCAATTAAAATCATCATACAACAACTCATACATGGTTGGTCCATGTCACAAGTCATCACAATACATCCTAGAGTCATGATCATAATCTATGCATGGTTACACATATATTCAACCAAATGTTAGTGGAAACTAAAAACATATACATGGCTGAAAAATGTGCTCATTTTCGCTCATGAAAAAACATGTAAATTTGTTGCAAATGACTGAGTGAAAATCAATGGAGAAAATGCTAAATATCACATATAAATACATACCATGCATAGATCCCTCTGAGTTCAAAATACCTCTAATAAGATAGGTTGATCCTATGGACCGGAATGTGCATGAGGCTAAAATGAACTCAACAATGTTGCTGCAACAATCATCACACGCTCTATTAGGTCCCTATAATACTAGTGATTCCCCCATTGCTATTGTCATTGTAGCACTTATTGTTATTGTTTTCCCCCTATTGTCCCCATATTGTTATTATTGTGCCCCATAGAATCCCACTATTGTTATTTTTGTGCCCTTATATTATTATTGTTTTGTTGGCTTTGATTATATTGTGACCCCTTAGACTCCTATATATAAAAAGGAGGTTTTTTCATTTGTATCATCCAATAATTATTCATTTATGTAATGTAAAGGAGGTTTCCCCCTCGAAGAGGCTGATTTCTAAGTCATTGATCTATCTTTTCTAACTTTTGTAAGTTGGGTTCATAACATTTGGTTTCAAAGCTTTGGATTCTAGGGTTTCGATGCTCTAAAATAGGCCATCGTGGAATTTTCACTATAACTTATTCTTCTTCCTTTTTTTCTGTGACCTTTCATAAGCTAAAGAAAAAACCCATTTGAGCCAAAATTGCATTAATCCTCGGGTCTGAATCTCAGATCTTGTCTCACTATATTTTCGGATATATGATCCAAGGAAGTTAGGTTTTCGCAGGCTCCCGAATTACATCCCAAATAGGTGACCTAAGGAAAAACATCATAACTTTCTCTCTGAGTATCAGATTAAAATTTCATAAGAAGTTACAGAAAGAGGACGGATTGTAGCTTTGTGTGCATTCTTTTCAAGTCCGAAGGTTGAAACAATGACACGTGGCACTTTGTACAAGTTTTCTCTACTGAAAAAGTGTATAATCAGGACATCTGAGGAGATTGGGAATAACACTTTCTTGGAGAATCCAATTTCAATCAAACTGATGGCATTGGAAAGAGGATTCAAAGGGCTACCATAGTTCACAATTTCATACCTTTGAGATCTTAATTTCAGAGATACATCAGATACAATATCGAGCTCCTACAAAGTGAAAAAAGGTGTGTAGTTTTTTTTTTTTTAATTTTGCCTAAGTTTGGTTTGAAAATTAGTTTGAAGGAATTCAAAGGGCATAGTTAAGCAAAAATTATCATTAATTGATGCCCAGAAGAAATAAAATGGAAACACCTAGAAAGAAACCTGAAATCTCTAGAATGACTCATGAAGAAGAGGAAGAAATATGATATATCAAAATCACGAGACCAAGTGCAACAAAATTCACTCTCACAAAAAGTAATGGAAGCTAAGATGGATGGTTTAAAGAAAGGTGTGGAAGCTAAGATGGATGGTTTAAAGAAAGGCATAGAATCTAATATGAATGACGTGGAAGCTAAGATGGGTGGTTTAAAGAAATGTGTGGAAGTTAAGATGGGTGGTTTAGAAGAAAAACTTAAAGGCAACATGGAAGATTTGAAGACAAATTTGATAAAGTTTCTACAAGAAATGCTTACTAATGGAAAGGGTAGTAAATGAAACTCATAATGAGAAAAAAATAAATGTTAATCATGATTTCATAGACTCTAATGTTGGATTGAAGACCCACCATGTTCCAAAGATCAATATGAGGAAGTTTGATGGCAAGGATCCCGTAACATGGATACTACAGATGGAGCAATATTTCAATCTCCATAATGTGAAAAGCACATAAAAGGTACACATTGCAACTTTAGATTTGGAACCAAATCAGTTTGTATGGTATCGATGCCTTTGCTCTCGTAAACAAATTGTCACTTGGGCAATTTTTACGGATTAAATGATAGCACATTATGAGGATACAAAAAGCAACACTTTTTTTAGCCAATTGATAAATCTCAAACAAAAGGGTTCAATGATGGAGCACATTGAGGACTTCCAAAAATTGAACATAAGGATAAAAGATATTCTAGAGGAGCATAGGATTGATGTGTTTATAGGGATTTTAAAGGATAATATCCAACATGAGGTTTGCCTTTGGGAACCTGATTCATTGGAGAAGGCATTCAGGTTGGCAAGAAAAATGGAAAGAAAAATTATGGCAACAAGGAAGCCTACCACTCACAATTATAAAGATGTAAGTGTTGTTTCCCCTAGCCTTCCACAACCTACAAGGTTGACACCACAAAAATTGGAAGAAAGGAGAAAAAGGGATTTTTTACAGTTGTGATAGCAAATACACTAAAGATCATAAGCGTGCTGAGAAGAAATTATTTTACATTAATTGTGAAGAGGAGGAAGAGAAGGAACATGACACGTCAAAATAAGAGGATATACACCAGGAACAAACCCTAGAGAAAGAAGAAATGAATCCGACCATATCTTGTAATTCATTGGCTAGAATTACCACTCCTTAAACTATCAAGATAGAAGAACATATCAAGAATAAAAAGGTAATAGTGTTGATTGATTCGGGTAGTACCCATAATTTTATTCATTGTAAGATAAAAAAAGAATTGAATTGCTTCCTATATCCAACACTAGAGTGTCAAGTGACGGTTGCAAGTGGAGGAACCATAAATTGCTCTAGAAAGTGCCATAATATCAAGCTATCCATGGGACAATATGTATTGAATATCCCAATGCTTTCCATTCTAATGGGTGGTGTTGATGTTGTACTAGGAGTCCAGTGGCTACAATCCTTGGGTACAATAGCTTTTAATTTTCAAGAACTTTTCATGAAATTTTCTTCAAAAGGAAAGGAAGTTGAATTAAGGGGTATTGTATGCAAACTGGGAGAGATGATCAGCTCTAATGGAATGAAAAATCTTCTAAAGAAAGAACAACAAGGCATAATTGCACAATTATGTTTGCTAGAGGTTCCCACATCGAAATCATCTATTTCTCCATATATCTAAAAAGTCTTGGATAATCATTCCAAGGTATTTGAGACTCCCAAAGGCCTCCCACCTATTTGTGATCATGTTCATGCTATTCATTTGATTCCAGGAAGTGTTCCTCCAAACATCAGGCCTTACAGATATCCCTATGCCCAAAAGAGTGAAATTGAACGTATGGTTGCAGAAATGCTAGAAGTTGGTATAATTCAACCTAGTCAAAGTTCTTTCTCTGCTCCAGTAGTATTCGTTTACAATAAGGATAGATCATGGCGCATGTGTCCAGATTATAGGGAGCTCAACAAGCTCACTATTAAAGATAAATTTCACATTCCTGTCATTGATGAAATATTGGATGAATTTCATGCGTCAATTTACTTCACCAAGTTGGATCTTGGTTCAGGATATCATCAAATCAGAATGAAGACTAAAAACATTATGAAAACAACATTTAGAACTCATGAGGGTCATTACGAATTTTTGGTCATGCCTTTTGGCCTTACCAACGCACCTTCTACATTTCAAGGTTTGATGAATTCAATTTTCAAACCCTTCCTTAGAAAATTTGTCTTAGTATTTTTTGATGATATACTAATCTACAGCAAGTCTTGGAAGGATCATGTTCAACATGTTGACAGGGTGCCCAAACTATTGGAGGAGAAAAAATTATATGCAAAAAGCTCCAAATGTTTCTTAGGAGTACAAGAGGTGGAATATCTGGGTCATATTGTATCTCATCAAGGTGTTAAGGTAGACCCTAGAAAAATTAAAACCATTAAGGAATGGAAAATCCCCATATCCATAAAGCATCTACGAAGATTTCTTGGGTTGACAGGGTATTATGGCAAGTTTGTTAAAAATTATGGGAGAATAGCAGCACCTATAACAAAATTATTGAAGAAATATGCATTTTCATGGACTCCAAAAGCAACGAAGGCCTTTGAACATCTTAAAGAGGCAATGTGTCAAGCACCGGTATTAGCTACGCCGGACTTCACAAAAACCTTTATTGTGGAATGTGATGCTTCAAGAAATGGAATTGGTGTTGTTTTACTGCAAGAAGAAAGACCCATTACTTTAGAAAGTCATCCAATCAAAGGAAAGTATTTACACAAAGCTATTTATGAGAAGGAAATGTTGGAAATACTACATGCACTTAAGAAATGTCTACCCTACCTAATGGGAAGACACTTCAAGGTAAAAAAGGATCATGATAGTCTTCAATACTTTTTAGAAAAAATATTATCTTCAAAAAAGCAAAAAAAATGGGTCACAAAGATGTTTAGTTATGACTTTGAAATCATCTACAAAAAGGGGAAGCAAAATGTTGTGGCAGATGCACTCTCAAGAAAGGATGAGGATGTGGAAGCATTTCTTTGTGCCGTTTCTATTATCCAACCATATTGGATAAATGAAGCAAGGGATGAATGGAAGAAGGACGAAGAAGTGTGGGCACTCATTCAAAAGATACAACAAGATCCCAGTACATCTGATACATTTAGCTGGAAAAATAATTTGTTATGGTACAAATATCACTTATACCTATGTGAGAATTCCCAACGCAAACAAAAGATTCTTGTGGAATTTCACACCTCTCCCTTAGGAGGGCACTTGGGATTTATAAAAAATTACCACAAGGTTAAGAAGGAATTTTTTTGGGATGGCCTTAAATAGAATATTCAAAAGTTTGTGGCGGAATGTTTGGTTTTCCAAAAAAATAAAGTTGAAACAATTAAGACCCCGGGTCTATTATAACCTTTATCCATTCCAAGCCATCTTTGGGAGGAGGTTTGAATGGATTTTATCACAAGTTTACCCAAGTCTGAAGGAAAGAGTGTTATCATGGTGGTAATGGACAGACTTACCAAGTATGCACACTTTTGTACATTATCTCATCCATTTAAAGTGAGTACAATTTCTATTGCATTTATGGAAACAATTCAAAAGCTACATGGAAACCCAAAGATTATTGTAAATGACAGAGGACCCATTTTCACTGGAAATTTTTGGACAGAATTATTTTCTGGTCTTGGTACTCAGTTAGCTCATAGCTCATTTTATCATCCTCAATATGATGGGTAAACTAATATAGTGGTTGAATGGTGGTATAACACTTCCTTCCATACTGCAGCAAAAATGACCCCATTTATGGCACTTTATGGATATCATCCACCTTCCATCATATCATATTTAAGAGAAAATTCTAAGGTTCAAGTAGTGGAAGATCACATCGAGCATCAACAACAAGTTCTCCAACTCTTAAAGGATAACCTCACTTTGGCACAGAATAAAGTGAAACAACAGGAAGATCAACATCGCAACGAAAGAAGTTTTGATGTAGGTGATTGGGTATTCCTATGGCTACAACCATATAAACAAATGTCCCTCAAAAAAGCTAAGAAGGATAATAAATTATCACCAAAGTATTATGGTTCATACAATGTGTTGCAAAAGATAGGTACTATGGCATACAAATTGGAGCTTCCTGCAGCTTCCCGAGTGCACTAAGTTTTCCATGTTTCATGCTTAAAGAAGGTTATAGGTGACAAGCTCCCAGTTCAAACAATATTCCCAGAACTTTATGAGGAAGGAAAAATCATATTGGAACCTGAAGCAGTCACAAAAACAAGAACTCGACAACTACGAAATCGATAAATTTCGAAGTATCTCATCAAGTGGAAGAACCTACCCACTGAAGATTCCACATGGGAAGATGAGAATTTTATACATAAGCATCTAGAACTACTCAATCATTGAGGAGAACACTTTTTTGAAGGAGAGGGGCATGTTAGGTCCTATAATACTAGTGATTCCCCCATTACTATTGTCATTGTAGCCCTTATTGTTATTGTTGTGCTCCTATTGTCCCCATATTGTTATTAGTGTGCCCCATAGAAGCCCACTATTGTTATTTTTGTGCCCTTATATTATTATTGTTATGTTGGCTTTAACTATATTGTGACCCCTTAGACTCCTATATATAGAAAGGAGGTTTTGTCATTTGTATCATCCAAGAATTTTTCATTTGTGTAATGTAAAGGAGGTTTCCCCTTTGAAGAGGTTGATTTCTAAGTCATTGATCTATATTTTCTATCTTTTTGTGAGCTGGTTTCATAACATGCTCCCCCTGAGGTTATGCACCTCTCATAATATGCAGTCCTCTATAAGTATGCATGATATAACCATGGATTGTAGGAGGGAATTATCTTCACTAGTTGAAGAGCTAAAGCTCCTTCTTCTTCCACACGGTCTTTGATGAGCCCCAATTTTGGTACAATTCGGGCTCATTTTGGCCTACTTTACTTGCTCAAACCATTCATCTTTATTTTCTTATGCATGCATTTCTTAGTTATTTCATGTTGTTTGTAGGAGGAAGGTTAGAAACTTTATCCACGTGACTAATGCATTGTGATTCCAGGTTTTGGCATTAAAAAAAGGGGAACAAAAGACAACGTGAAAGGAATAAGGAGACATAAGGTGGCACTGCTGATTTTGTGGAGAGATGTCCACAGTATTGGGACATTCCTCGTGATTCCCACCGAGAACTCCAAGCTCCAATCAATCTCTCCACCGAGCCTCAGAAGTAGCCAGCTGTCCTACAGGAATAGCAGTCATCAACTGTTCTACCAGAACAGTAGTTGACTGCCTCACAAATCCGCAGTTAAACTTCAGTTGGACAACCGAGCTCCTAGAATCAAGGCTACTTGGCGGATCATCACTTTTTTTTGTATAAATATGGAGGCCGTAGCCTTAGATAGGTGGTTGAATCTCTTGGGTTATCATATCATATTGGAATCAGTCCAGTTTTGTTTTCTTTTGCTGTAAGCCAGTTTGGCATGACGTTGAATTATAAATAAAGAGGACAGTTTGTGATCGATTCCTGAGTTTTATTAGGAGACTATAGCTCTCAGGTTAGGGCCCAACCTGAGAGCCATAGATCCCCTCTGTTGTAGTATTGTTTCTATTTCTTTTCCAGCACTTTGAGTTTCATTTGCACATGCAATTTCAATGGCAGTCTTGTAATCCGATTTTCTTATGAGTTAGATAGATTTTGCTTATGGTACAATTACTTCCACTTGTTTAGTGTAGCAAATGATACATGACATCCATTGGAGCTCCAGCAAAATTGGTTGTTAAGGCTCACTGCCATCTCATTTGAAGATTGGGGTGTAGTCCATAGCAGACCACCAAAAACACGCATGAATTTGGTTGATACAGTTATGATTTGGATTTAGATGCTTCCTTGTCATTTACACGAACCACACATCTCTTCATCGCAGTCCCATACGTATTTGTCCTTGCGTTTTGGATCACTGTTCAATAAAGCCACGGTACACTTAGTGTAGGTTGATGCATTTCCAGTTTGATAGGCAATTTTGGTCATTTGTTTCATTTACACTCTTTTCCATCTCGTTCATTGCCATCCTTTCTGTTTTGACCTTGCATGCAGCCACGTTTCTTTGCCTTACACCGCGTTCTGCCCTTTCCTAAACATTTCCTAATTCTCACGTAGCCTCATCCCTTGACCTTTCACATCCATCACTCCAACACGCTCCCTACACCTGTTTCCCATCTC
>APFE030055989.1:0-12230 GCA_000404065.3 Pinus taeda | reverse complement strand
ACCCCGAAAAAGTCTCGTGGACTATTAAATTCCAGGCGTGTATATATATATATATATTCGACGTTTCAAAATTGTGTATATTCGTAAAATATATCTCGAAACCCCGAAAAAGTCTCGCGGAATATTAAATTCCAGGCGTGGGTGGTTACTAGGTAGGTCTCACTACCATGTGCTAGTGATAACTAAATCCGGATGATGTTGACTTGTGATGATGTGAGTTGAATGTAGATTCGTATGCCTACTTGTAATTTTAGTGAATTCTTTTTTGTCTCGTTGTATTTTGCCTTTTCTCTACTAATGATTTACTTCTTCATAATTATTGGACCAATTTTATGTGTATGGAAAAATTTTGCATTTTATGTTTTATACCACAATACACTTTGGAATGAGATAATTTCTCACTTTCCTAATATTATGAGAGTTGAAGATGAAAAGCACTTTCTCTTGGATTGCTTGGCTCTTACTCACATTCATTCTCATTTTAAAAACATTTTCCACATTACCAACCTTCTTGACTTGTTAAATCAACAAAACTATAGTGGTCTAGGAATACTTATTTCCTTCTTTTTTATCATACAAATAAATTATTAAAGAGTGTCAATTAATCTCTTACTTTCTTAAGGTTTGATAGACTACATTGGTCTTAGTGGACATTAATTATCATCATCATCATCATCATCATAGCTTCAACTTAACTATAAATGTTCATGGGTTTTTGGGTTTCAAAGATTTCCTCATGTTGTTAACTCAAATAATAGAATTAATTAAAATACAACAAATAGTTGGGTTAAATGCATGAAAATTGCTCTGTAAAGAGAAACCCAAAGTGCTTCAAAGAGAAACCCTAGGTATCATGAAATAAATACATGGTTGTGCATCCTTAAAGTGTGGCAATCCGTTTTCTAGGGCTTTGTTGTGATGCACAATTGTTATTTAACCCAAAAATGCAGTTGTTAGGGGCTAAGGTACAACCATAAATAGACTAGAGAAAGAATGAGAAAGAGAAATAGAAGAATGAGTCAATTAAGGGAGAAGATGGTCCTAGAATCATCCCATATAGGTTTTTTGTCTAATAGGGGTGTTTTCCTTTAGCGATACAAGCTGCAACAAGTGGTAGGAGTGTGCACTTAACTAATGAGGGCCCAAATCTCAGAGAGAGGAATCTACCAAAGCCTCCAAGAATCATAAAAATCATATAAACACCTTTCAAACTTAATTAGTGAGTAATAACTAAACATAATATGATATTTTATTCATTAAAACTAATTGTAGGGTGAAAAAAAATTGCCACAAAAAATAGTAAACTGTAAAAAGTGAAGTAAATGAGCATTGTTATGCAAGTGCATTAGACCGAGCTTGAGAGATGATGAAATGGAGCAAAGCTTAACAATGTGGTGGACTGGCCACATGTTAAGCCTAGCAAATGATTATGTTGTTTTGCTAAGAGTTTTAAGTATTTAATTTAGGTGTAGGATTGGAGTATTCCTAAATAAGTCAAAGAGTCTAGAAATTTAGGAGTTATTTTTCATTGTAATGATTAGTTCACAAAGTGTCTTTTCAACTTCCCTCATTTGGGAAAGAAGAGGAAATGAACCATTCGCTGAAGTTTGTGAATAAAGGGGCATCGAATGGGGGTAGGGGCGACTCTTCTCCCACCTCTAAGTATGTAAGTTTGAAGTGAATGAAAGCAAAGTTCTGCATTTGTGTATATTAATATATCTATGTTTTTTTTCTCTTCTCTGGTTTCCAATCAAATCGTGTATCTACTTATTTCAATTTCAAAATTCATTGTGACCATTCCCGAAATGTTATATGCTTTCCAAACTCAACTTTGAGTTGTGGTTATTTGTGAGTATCCCATTTACTACGACCCTTCAACTATTTTACAACTCCTCTTTGTTTTGTTTTGCAAGCAATGACTCCTCCTTTCGATTGGAACTTGTACCATTAACTTGAGTGAGGGTGAATCTTTGACGAGGAGAGGCAGGGGAAGAAAATTCCTTGAGTGGGAGACGAGTTAATACAATGGAGAATCAAGTTTGGAGAGGGCGAGTTGCTTCACGCCCCCTAAAGTTTGAAAATGGGGTTCTTTTAGAAAGCCACGAAATCATTTTGTAGCGCCTACAGGATTTTAAAAGAGCGCTACAAAATCATTTCGTATCGCCTTCAAGTTTTTTGTTCAGCGTTGCACAAAAGGAATTTCTTGGCTGTTGTTTGTTTTCTAAGGCTCCTTTTCCCCTATCCTTTGCTATCAATTTGTGGTATCAAAGCGACATCTAACATTGGTGTTGTTGTCTATGGAATAGGGAGACGGTTGCGCAAGCAAGGAGAGCACGAGGTTGAGGAGGGAGACCGTAGCTAATGCAGAACTTGAAGAAGATATACAAAGGTTGCAAGCTCATTTAGAGGCCATGGAGGTAGCGAGAAACCGAGATTGGAGATGACAGTGGATTAGAGGAGGAAGTTGGAGCAGAAAGAGTAGCACCTATTGATGAAACTCCAGAAGCTAAACTATTGAGGTCGGTGTTAAGCTTAAGTTCAAGACCAAAACTTGAATTGTCTACCTATAATGGAAGCCTGGTAGCTGAGAATTTGATGGATTGGATCAGTGAATTATACACGTATTTTGAGTATGAGGAAATTGAAAAAGGCAAGCAAGTAAAATTTGTTGTAACTATGTTGAAAGGTCATGTTGCATTGTGGTGGAACAATGTGCAAGATGAAAGGAGAAAATAGGGAAAACCATTGATAAGGAGTTGGGACCAAATGGTAGCAAGATGAAGGGAAAAGTTTTTCCAAAAGACTATTAGCTATCCCTCTATATGCAGGGGCATAACCTCAAGAAAAGGTTGATGACAGTCAAATAGTATATCAAGGAGTTTTACAAAGTGAATTTGAGGGCAGACTATATAGAAGACACCCCGAAGAAAACAACAAGGTACATCAATGATTTGAAGCTGGAGATTCAAGATAAAATCAACATGCTTTCTCTCAAGATGATGGAAGAAGCATATCAGTTTTCCTTGAAGGGCAGAAGAGAAGATAACAAGGAAGTAGAATTCAGGGAGAGGCCATGGTTTTGCTAGAGGAAAAGGACAAACAACTAGAAAGGGGAAAACTCCAACTCAAAAATGATGCAAGTAACTCAAGGAAGCAAGGACAACAAGAGAAACAAGGTGACTCTAGAGGAGGAAGACCTTATTGGAAAGGTAGAGGTAGCGGAAGAGGCAGAGAGATTGTTTATCGGTGTTACAAATGAGGGAAGTTGGGTCATAGATCTTTTGTGTGTCCAGAGAATGAGAAAGTAGGGCAGAGAGATGAATATGTAGCTTAGCTAGAAGCAACAAAAGCACAAGCACCTGTGGTAGAAAATGTACTAAAGACGAAAAGCTTTAATGATGAAAAAAGTCTTGTTGAAACCATCCAAGGAGACTATTGAACTAGCACAAAGAAGAGCCTTGTTTAGGATTATTTGCAAGGCCAGAAGAAAGTGTTGCAAAGTTGTGATTGACTGTGGAGGCACTAACAATCTAGTTTCCACATAATTGGTGGAAAAGCTCGAATTGAAAAGTTTGAAGCACCCAACACCATATAAGGTGTTGTTGTTGTAGAAAGGGCACCAATTGTTGGTGAGTGAGAAGAGTGAAGTGGAGTTCCAGATAGGCAAATATAAGGACAAGATAGTTTGTGACATCATGCCAATGGAAGTCTAGCACCTCTTTTTGGATCGATCTTAGAAATTTGATAGGAAAGTGGTGCATGACGGAGAGAAGAACACTTACAAGTTTGAAAAGGATGGTATCAAGCATACTCTTGTACCATTGAAGGAAGAGAGTATAGCTGGGACAAGTAGCTCAAAAGAATCGTTTTTAGGAGGAAAATAATTTCTACAACAAATGGAGAAAGAATAGGTCAGCTATGCAATGGTTTGCAAACCAAAGGTAATACTTCTACACACCAAAATTGCAAATTTACTTGTTGAGATTTAAGATTTGTTGCATGAGTTTAATGACATCGTAGTAGATGATTTTACAAGTGAGCTTCCACCTAAGATAAGCATCAGTCATCACATAGAACTGATACCAGGAGAAAGCCTTCTGACTAAAGTTGCTTATTGAATGACACCTAAGGAGAATGAGAAAATAAGGAAACAGGTTCAAGGACTCTTGGATAAAGGATTGATAAGGGAGAATTTGAGTCCATGCGATGTCCCTATGGTACTTAGTCCAAATAAAGATGTAGAATGGAGGATGTGCACAAATTCCAAAGAAATCAACAAATTCGTAATTGGATACAAATTTCCCTTGCCACGGATGGACGACATGATGGATTGTTTGAGTGGATCAACATACTTTTCAAACGTTGATATGAAGAATGGTTACCCTTATAACCAGATCAGAGAAGGGCATGAGTAGAAGACAACTTTCAGGACCAATAGTGGACTATATGAACGATTGGTCATGCCGTTTGGACTAACAAATGCATAAAGTACTTTCATGCGGTTGATGAACAAGGTCTTGAAGGAGCTTGTCGGTAAGTTTGTTATTGTTTATTTAGAAGATATTTTGATTTTTAGTGGAACAAAGGAAGAACACCTTAGGCATGTAAGGTATGTTCTATAAAGGTTACAACAAGATAAACTATTGATTAACCTAAAGAAATGTACTTTCATGAGGTCTGAGTTGGTATATTTAGGCTTTGTCATTTCAAAGAATGGATGGAAAATGGATTCAGAGAAAATAGAGGTAATTGTAAGTTGGTATTCACCCAAGAACATTTTCAAAGTTAGGAGATTTTATGGCTTAGCTAGCTTCTATCAAAAGTTCATTAAGAACTTTAGTTGTATTTATGCACCCATCGTTGAAACAATCAAGAAAGATAGACAACCAATTTGTTGAATAACAACAATAGACAAAAGTTTTCAGCTCTTGAAGAGGAAGATCACCGAGAAATTAATGTTGAAACTAACCGACTTCAATTATGTCTTCCAAAAACAGATGTGATGCTAGCGGAATAACCATTGGCGCAGTATTGAGTCAAGAAGGTAAACGTGTTGCATATTTCAGCGAGAAATTGAATGTTTCAAAACAAAAATACTCCTCTTATGCAAAGGAATTTGATGCAGTGGTTCAAGCTTTGAAGCATTGTAGACATTATTTGATGCACATGGTGTTTGTTATGTTTTTTTACAGTTCTATGTTATAGTATATAATGCAACAACACAAGTTGAACCATAAGCATGCCAAGTGGGTAGAATTCCTACAAAGTTTCACATTTGTTTTTAAACATGTATTAGAGGAATCTTGAGATCTAAAATGGGTGTCCTAAGAAAATTATAAAATAATAGTGGAAATAATAAAATAAAATTAGATTACATCATCAAATTTTATAGGGAAAAAATTAAAAAAAAAAACTACTTTTTTCAACTCATATTTTCATGGGTTTACTCAAACAAGCAGAGACATTCATTGGATGCGGAATTTGATTCCTCATCCAAGGAGTACCCATGTTGCATACTTCTGATAGACCCTGCTACATGAAAAATGAGAAATACATGAAAAAACGTGATTACAATCACGTTTTTTCATGTATTTCTCATTTTTCATCTAGCAAGGTCCATCCAAAGTATGCAACATGGGTACTCTTTGAATGAGGAATTAAATTTTGCATCCAACGAGTACTCCTGCTTGAAATTTGAGTAAAACACTAGGGAGATACATTGAAAATATGAATTGAAAAAAAAATAGTTTTCTTATTTTATTATTTTTTAATCTTTTTATTTTTTTACTCCAAAAATAATGATTTTGCCCCCATGGTTGACAGGGTCATCTTAAATCTTAGTGTTTCTTATAAAAATTATTTTGGTTGTACATTTTTTCTAAGAGGCCCATTTTAGACCTCAAAATTTCTCTGATGTGAGTGAACAAGCAAACAAGGTAGTCAATGATTTGTGTAGGAGGAATTTGATCATGCAAGAGTGCCATCTACATATTTTGGGTTTTGATTATTTGAAGGACTTGTATGAAGATGATGTTGATTTTTTAGAGGCATTTGAAACATATAAGAACCTCGTGAGAAAGATAACAACCCATGGAAGGAGTTTATGTTGTAGGATGGTTTTTTGTTCAAGAATAACTAATTATGTATTCCTTGTTGCTCTATGTGAGAGAATCTGATACAAGAAAAGAAAAATGGAGGATTAGCAGGGAATTTTGGTGTGGACAAGTCACTTGGGTAACTAGATCATTTTTATTTCTGGCAAAAGATGAGGTAATATGTGAGTAAATGCAAAGTGTGTTGCAATGCGAAAGGGAGGAGTCAAAATGCTAGACTATATACTCCTTTGCCCATTCCTAAAAGACCACGGGACTTAGTGAGTATGGACTTTATTTTGGGTTTACCAAGGATGCGTCGAAGTAAGGTCTCCATACTTGTAATTATGGATAGAGTTATAAAGATAGCTCATTTTATCCCATGTCGCAAGGCTAGTGATGCTACACATGTATCTCATTTGTTTTTCAATGAGATTATCCGATTGCATGGCTTACCAAAGAGCATAATTTCTAACAGGGACACTAGGTTCATATAGCATTTTTGGAGGACCTTGTGGAAAAACTTGGAACAACGTTGAACTTCAGTTCAACCTATCATCCACAGTCTAATGGGAAAACTGAAGTGGAGAATAAGAGTCTCAGAAACATATTGAGAAGCCTTGTGGGTGAGCATCCCAAGTAGTGGGATTGTGTGTTAGCTCAAGTTGAGTTTGCATACAATGATTCACTAAATAGAAGCACAGGGAAGAGTTCATTTCAGAGTTTGTATGGATAAAACTTAGAGGATTTTGTGAATTGACAAACTTGGGCAAACTTGAGGAAAGGAGTGCTGATGGGGAATATTTTGCAGTAGTAATGAGTGACTTACATGAGGAGATAAAACAAAAGCTACATGACAACAACTACAAGTACAAACAAAGAGAAGATTTAAGAAGAAGAGAGGTAAACTTTGAAGTAGGGGACATGGCCTTAACCCACCTGAGAAATGAGAGCTTCCCAATAGGGGAATATAACAAACTCAAGATGAAGAAAATAAGACCTTGTAGGATACTTAGGATTTTTATTGCAAATGCTTGTGAATTGGAGTTACCTATGGGCATAGATAGCTCGCCTATTTTCAATGTGGTTGATTTGTATCCCTATCAAGCTAGTGATGAAGGTGCCACTACAACAAATGAGATCAGTGGAGAAGTCAGTGAACAGAGAGTATGGAGGTTGAAAGAATTTTGGACACCAAAGTTTCAAAACACACCAGGGAGAAAACTCTATATGGAGTTTTTGGTGCAGTGGAAGGATCGTCCGATGGAGGATTCTACATGGATGAATATTACAACTCTACATAAAGTAGGTTGCGTTGTAGAGGACATTATGAGGAGGAGCTCGTGATTTTTTTATCCTTCTTGGGGAGTTTGATGTAGGTGCATTACACTGAGCTTGAGAGATGAATAAATGCAACAGAGCTTAACAATGTGGTGAATGACCACATGTTAAGCGTGGCAAATGATTTTGTTGTTTTGCTAAGAGTTCTAAATATTTAATTTATCTGTAGGAGTGGATTATTCCTGAATAAGTCGAAGAGTCTAAAAATTTAAGAGTTATTTCTCATTGTGATGGTTAGCTCACAAAGTGTTTTTTCGACTTCCCTCATTTGGGAGAGAAGTCTAGGAAACAAACCATTCCCTGAAATTTGTGAATAAAATGGGCATCGAATGGGAGGAGTGGCAATGCTTCTCCTTCCTCCAAGTATTGTAAGTTCGAAGTGAATTAAATAAAGGTTTTTCATATATGTATATTCATAAATATGTTTTTTTTTTCTCCTCTGGTTTCCAATCGAACTCTATATGTATTTATTTTAATTTTAGAATTCATTGTGACCATTCCTAAAATGTTATATGTCTGCCAAACTAGACTTTGAGCAGTGGTTATTTGTGAGTGTCCCATATACTCAGACCCTTCTACTATTTCACAACGCCTCTTTATTTTTTTGCAAACAATGACTTGTTCTTTTGATTGGAAATCAGACCATTAACTTGAGTGAGGGTGGATTCTTGACGAGGAAAGGCAGGAGGAGAAGATTCCTTGAGTGGGAGATGAGTTAAGAGTGTGGAGAATCGAGTTTGCAGAGGGTGAGTTGCTTCACCTTCCCTAAAGTTCGAAAACAAAGTTTTTTTAGAGCGCTACAAAATAATTTCATAGTGCCTATAGGTTTTTTATTGAGTGTTGCACAAAAAGGAATTTTTGGGTTGCAGTTTGGCACCTAAGTCTTCTTTTGGCCTATCCATTGCTATCACATTGAAAAGAATTACTTGAGGATGACTATCTAGTTGTGGCTAAAGCTAACCTAGTGATCAAAGATGAAAAGTCCTTTTACTTCAGGTGATTTAGTCTCCAAACAAAAGATGTAGGATTATGTGAGTAAAAGAATGGACATTGATCTTCTTTTAACTAGATTTTTGCACAAGTAAATTGAGAAATTTGTCTCTTTTATTTGAGCTTTTCTTTTTATAATATTTTTACGCCGTAAGGCGTTTCCCTCTGAAATCAACTCCCCTCTCTGCCTACCTGTCATCTTGTAAGCCACACGATTATATGTTAGACGATTGCAACAATTTAAACTGTTGATTCAAAGGGGTTGCCCAAACGGTTTGGGGGTTTCATTTGGTCTATTGAGCGTTTGATTGAAGCCTGAAGTTTGAATTCGATTTTTGTAGGAAGAATGGCAGGGTCTTGTAGCATGAACATCATAGTTGTTCCAGCAATAATAGCGTTATGCTGCGGTTCTTCTGTGGTGGCTAGAGCAATCGCTTATATTGCTTTGGCGATTACTATTGGGGTGTGTTTGCCTCTCTTAGGGCGCGCAACCTTCACTTCTTACAGGCTCGACAGAAACACAATCTTTGGGATTAGGGCTTTTGTTGTGGGTCTTGTTCTTGCAACTACCTTGCTGCAACTTCTTCTTCCTGACGCCTTTAAATCTCCTCCTAGTGGAATGTCATCTTGGCAAAATTTCCCATTCCCTGGCCTTGTAGCCACGTTCACGGCTCCGTGTGTACTTATCGTGGAAGCTCTGGCCACTGGTTACTCTCATTTGAAAAATCGAAACAAACCGAGTGATGAGGATAAAGAGCTGGAAGTTAATGGCAAGGATTCGCGCGGTCGCGCCATAGATGAAGATAGCAGGATTGGCCATGGGATCATTTCTCAGGTAAAATCTAATACATTAATGCATCCGATGCTTGAGAAATAAGTTTTAATTTTATTTATAGTCTTAGACTTAGAAATCTCTGGATGTTGAGGGTTGTTCTGATATATCAGAATTTATGAATCAGAATTTATGAATCAGGTGTTGGAATTGGCTATAATTAACTCTGGCTGTAATACCAATGGCTGGATCGGAAAGTCCATGGATGGTACTTAGGACTTTAGTTGCAGCTTTTACAACTCAAGGGATGGACGGATGCAAACTTCAAAGTTCAGGTACCCATTATTAATTTCTCTCCAATTTTCCCTTTCTCTCAATTCAACCAATAGGACTACCCGAAAATTGTAGGGATCAAATATAGTTCAAACTAGTTTAACGAATATCTGTGTGGCTTTTTTTCATTAAGATTTCTGTGATTTCAAATATTGTCCAAACTGATTTTGTTTATTATGTGTGGCAAGCAGGAGGGTTTTAATGGTAAATTCTGAGCAGTTTCGAGAATAAGTGCCCTTTTTGCTGGTGTCACAACGGGGATTGGGATGCTATCATTCGAGAACAGACCAATGGTAGTGATCGTTGATGCAGTGTTTAACACCGGATCTGCAGGAGTTATGGCTTACATGTGTTTGTTGGATCTGTATTCTGCCTATTTTACCGTGTCGGAAATGCAGAGAAGAGGAGCGCTTAAGATATGGAAATATATGGCTATCCTGTCGTTGTTGTGGGATTCTTCTTTCCTCACAAAATGGATTTTGAAATTACCATACCCTGGCCTCACTGCCTTTCCCTGAGTCGAGATTGGGCTTTCAATGATGCTGAAAGAAATGGCCAGTTTGTTTAAGATACAAATATATGTTATTAAAAATAGTTGTTTTTTCAACAAGAAAACAACCATCCATATTACAAGAAAACAACCATCCATATTTTTACGCCTTAAGGCTTTTCCCTCTTAAATCAACTCCCCTCTCTGCCTACCTGTCATCTTGTAAGCCACAGCCTACCTATCATCTTGTAAGCCACACGATTATATGTTAGACGATTGCAACAATTTAAGCCGTAAGGTTGCCCAAACGGTTTGGGCGTTTCATTTGGCATCCGGTCGAATAGTTTCATCCGCGCAGCTGAACCGGGCTCCAGTGCTACGTGCCTCCCACTAACCCTCCGTACACCTGAACCGGGCTCCATTGCTACATCCATCCCACTAACCCTATCTCGCCCGTTCAAACTAGCTATTTTGCCCAAGTTCTGTGATTTCAAAATTCTCACTTATTGCAGAATCATTTTTTCTTATTGCCTACAGGAAACTTCAATTGAGGGACAACGGACTAGCCTTTTCACGGACTACGTGTTAAAGGTTATTCTTCAAAAGCTTATGGGATGAGAATATATCAGGTTTTTTAGGCATATAGATTATTGACATAGATTTCCGTGTCCTTGATTTCTTCCAGGTTTTGGGCTTGGACATTTGTGCAGACACAATGGTTGGAAATCAGATGCGCCGTCGAATCTCTGGAGGCCAGAAGAAGAGAGTTACCACTGGTGGGCTAAGCAAGAATAGTTCTTTGGCACCACTGAAAATTTGCATTTGCATAATATAGTAGTGCCAAAGCAATTGTCTGATCGTTTGATAAGATTTGTGCAGGAGAAATGTTGGTCGGTCGTGCAAGAGCTTTATTTATGGATGAAATTTCAACCTGATTGGACAGTGCTAAGACTTTCTAGATCATCAATAATAATGACTTTATTTTAAAATAGATTTGAAACATTATACAAACCTAATAAAAGACCATATAGATATTTAAAAAAAAAAAAATCCAACCAATTTTTAATGAATATAAATTTGTGTTTATGTATCTATTATAATTATATTTCTCTCTCATTCCCTTTGAAAATAAATAATCAAAGCCCACCCACAGAAATCATGGAATTTTATAGAAATATAATACACAGCAATAAGGTACCCAACTAATTGGCAACCATTCGACCAATCCATTTAACTAAAAAGAATGATGCCCACTTAGTGGGGAGCGATTCCCCTTTGAAAATAAATAATGAAGCCCCGTGCATAGCAATAATGGGATTTTATCGAAAGACATTGCACAGTAATAGGGACATGGTTCATGAAAAAAGAAAGAACCAGAAGTACATAGATTACTAAAACATCCTTTGACAATAAGTAATGAAGGGCAATCCACAGGAATAATGGAATTTGATTGAATGCAGAGCAATATGAATCTAGTTTTTATTAAAAGGAAGAAACCACCGAGTACATATATCACCAAAATCCTCAGTCTACTGGCTGAGGAAAATGGAAGAAGGTCACAAAGTGTCATAATAACAATAAGCTTTACAAAGAAATGTCTACGTTAACAAACCGAAACAGATACACAGATTGCAATGGGTGATGGCATAATATTATGATAATTATTACATGTTAGGCTTCTTCTTCCTCCTCTTCATAACCGGCGTCCTCTTCTGCAGTTGCATCTTGGTACTGCTGATACTCAGAGACAAGATCATTCATGTTGCTCTCAGCCTCAGTGAACTCCATCTCATCCATACCCTCACCAGTGTACCAGTGCAAGAAGGCCTTCCTCCTGAACATGGCAGTGAACTGCTCACTTACTCTCCTGAACATCTCCTGAATGGAAGTGGAATTCCCAATGAAGGTGGAGGCCATCTTCAACCCTGTGGGAGGGATGTCGCAAACGCTGGACTTCACATTGTTGGGGATCCATTCTACAAAGTAAGAGGAATTCTTGTTCTGGACGTTGAGCATCTGCTCATCGACCTCTTTGGTGCTCATAATGGCGGTCGGCAGCCGAATATACCAGGACTCAGGAATTATATAGGTTATGAAAACTAAATCCAGTTTGGATGTTATTAACAATTAATTTGCATTCTCAGTTTTTTCTTGGTAAATCAAATACTTTGATGGGCATCAAATACTCATCAAATTTATATGATTAATTAAT
>APFE030055983.1:0-20959 GCA_000404065.3 Pinus taeda | reverse complement strand
AAACACACTTTACCTAACTCTATACTAGACCAAGTTGAACTTAACTATTTCCTATGTGTCGGAATATCCTAACACTAGTAGTTTCCAGAATCTGTTGAGGGTGAGAGGGGGGACTGGGAAAGATAAGACATGCAGTAGGAGGTTATTCTGGCTACTCAGGGGCTGCCAAACCCCAAGGGGAAGGCTAGAGATTTAGGAGTATAGGAATGGAGGGAATTTGGACTAGGGGGACTCTGCATGGCCGAAGGGAAATCCTTTCTCAAAGACTCCGAGTCAAGACACACTGCAAGGGTGGGCCAAAACCCATAAATCTAAGAGAGAAGGGTTGGAACATAACAATTCTAGAGGGTTTGCCCTAGTGGCAGAATCGGAGCCAAAACCCTGCTTTCCCGATGTCAGAATCCCAAATCCTTGTTGGCCAGCTCATAAGAGTGGACATGGACCACTACAGTGATCCCAGTTGATGGTTTCCAGGGGGGATTAGAGTAGAGGAAAGAAGTGATAACCTTGCTCTCGCTGCAAATTGGGGACAACCGAGTTGTCGAGAAGCAAATGGGCAGTTGGAATGTTGTAAAGCAAAAATATAAGGAACGACATAATGATATGAAAGAAATATGTATTGGTTTTAATGATGCATTTATGTTAACATTATAGGTTTAATTAACTCCTATACTCTTCTGTCCCCAGCGCTCCGTCATCAGGAACATGTAAGAATGCTAGAGGGGTGGGGACTGAAGGAATTGTTGAAGGAAAAGATGGTGAAAGAAAAAGCGAGACAAGGAAGAAAACGAGGTTAGCGAGCAGGTAAACAGGGAGAGAATAAAATGAAGGGTCTGGTGGCTTCGGCGAGCCAAACCTAGAGAAAAAGGGGAAGAAAAATAGGCGAAGAAAGTATGCATAACTTACTACATGCTTACCATGCAGGTACCCCAGCACAAGTAAAAGTAGTAAGAGGGACGTGGAAGATAGAGTTAAATGGCAAGGCGGCAAACGAGGACTTCCAATGGAAGACTGAGAGCCATTACTTATTGATCTGAGACATACTAGAGGTCGCCAAACACTGTTCATACAGACCATCCAACAGTAGTGGGTCATGAAGAATCTTTTGGCAAGGGAAATGACATATAGGGACAGATAAGAACCAGAGCAAGCAAGCAAGAGGAACCAAGTTTAAGGGACATTCAGAAGGAAATTCAAGTTGTACAGGTACAACAATATCACCAGAACCTCCATTTTTGGAAAATGGAAAAGCAGCTCCGAACCTTGCTGCAAAACGAAGTGCCCGGGTCAAGTGCCAAGGACCTAGCCCCTGTTGAGTCTGATGACTAGCGTTGAGTAGTAGAAAATTAAATTTTGTTATTATGACAGATAGCATTTACTTTACAAGTCAAAGCATTAAGTATATAGTAGATACGGTCGCAAACTTAGAAGGATGATAAGGATCAAACTGTTTAAATTTTGGACAGTTTTTTATGTTGATCGGTGACCAACAAACCTAGTTTCCTTCAGAGAGTTTGAGGCCAACAAATATATTTTGTTCCCTAGTTATAGATAATTAATAGAAAAGAGAAGTACTACCAAACTTACACACAAAAAAATATACCAGAGACATCATTCTCGCTTATTCTGATTTAAAACAACTTTACATAATATTTTATATTATTTAATTTAAATTAATTTAATAAGTAAAAAAAAAAAAAAATTACATTGAAATTGAAATTGAAATTGAAATAATAAAAATAAAAAAATAAATAAATATATATATATATAAATCAAATTTTAAAATAATAGTAATAAAGTAACTATTTTATTAATAAAGGAAAAATAATAATAAGAAGTAAAGATGAATTTATGGGAAAGTTAAATTATGAAAAGTTCAAGGAAAAAAATACAGGTTGACAAATGGAAATTTTGTCATGGATGGGTGAAGGAAGTGGAACATATTTTGCTTGAGAATTTGATGAAAAATCTTATAAGGTATCTATGAATAGGACTCGGAAGCTTTCATTTATCTTGATCGACGGTTGCTTGGTTGGAAAGCTATCTCCTAAACTCAAATTGGATCAAATTTTGGGGCACATCAAATTACATCCTAATTTATAAACAAGTTTCTTTATACAACGTAAGATTCTTCTAACTATAAAATTACTAATGAAGTTGTCTTTATTTTTTTAATTAATATTTTATAAATTTTTATTAAGATCTGAATGATCTTATATGGATAATTTATATATAGTTATATAATAATATTTTCTAAGATTTGATGTTATTAATTTGATAGGTTTATAACTCTTTTTTTGTCTTTCTGTTATTAATAGTTATAATTTTTATATGTATTATATATTTAATTACAAATTTGAAGGTATATATATATATAATTTATATATAGATTATTAATTGTTTTTTAAATTTGAGTTATTAAATATGATATGCTATATGTTCAAATTCTTAAGTTTATAATTTATTTATTTTTTTGATATGGGCTAGTATTAATATAGATTTATAAATATAACATAAGTCGAAAAAGATCTAATTTCTTCACGTGCAAACTTCTTTAAAGTGCAAAGTGCAATGTGTTATTTGATTTAATTTCTTCACATGTAAACTTCTTTAAAGTGTAAAATGCAATGTGTTATTTTTCATTGTTTAAATTTTATGTTATATATATATATATATGACCAAATAAACTTTTAACCATAAAAATCTAATTTTTTCATGAATATATACATATATTTTTTTAAATGATATATAAAAATACTAATTTATTTTAAAATTTACATACATTTACATAAGAGACATTTTAACACACAATTAAATGGTTTTACTATACTTTTAATAATGTGAATATTATTCTATTAAAATATTTTATTAATAACACATTGAACTTTTTTTATATACAACATTAAGATGTTTGTTAACAATTTATTTTATTTTATATATATAGTTTGACATTAATAGATTAGTGACTATAGATCTTTATTAATTTCTTGTTGAAATTATTTTAAAAGTTTAAGATTTAAACCTCTTATCCATATCTACTTCTATTCATTTTTTTATATAGCTCATATTATTTTTCTATTTAGAATATAAATTTATTTTTATTTAAAATAAATTTTATTTTTTATTTTTATTTTAAGGGGACGTATAGACATACTTATACATCTCCTCATATTGGGTTGTAGAATGAGCCTCTTGGCTCAACAACTTGTAAAGAATCAAATGACAAATTTAAAAATAACAAGTGTTAAGATTCAAATCAAATGAACTCATAAAAAATAAATTGACAATTTTAGAAATAATAAGTGTTAAGATTCAAATCAAATATTTTTATAGATTTACAAAAATGTTACTTAAAGAACTAGATTTACTTTTGAAAGAAAAATAAAAACGTAAATTATCTTTTTTAATATTTTATTAAATAATAATAATAATAAATCTAGTTAGCAGGTGAGTGCATGGTTCAGCGGCGGGGCTGACTGCTTACTAGCTCCCCGCCCAGTTTCGATCCGCTATTGTGATGTTGTTGTGCAGCCTTTATGTAACATTGTGAGTGTCTATTGGTATATGGTGAATGATGTTGATTGATGTGATTTGTGAGTGTATATTGGTAGGCAGTTCCTATTTCGTAGACTATAGCATAGTAACTGCCCCCTGACATGGGGCCAATATAACACCATATAACACCCCGCGCCTTTTTTCTCTCTCATCACCGCGCGGCGTGTTATATGGTGTTATATCGACCCCATGTCAGGGGGCATTTACTATGCTATAGTCTACGAAATACGAACTGCCTATATTGGTATATGGTGAATGATGTTAATTGATGTGATGGTTAAATAGATGTAAAAGTTTGTACAAATTGACCTAATATAATGCTTCTTTAAGGGACTAGCCACCCCATTTAACAAATAATAATAAATCTAGTTATAAACATATATAAAATTTGCTCAGAAATTGAATTAAATGAAATTGATAATATTGATTGATTTTTCCCGCGTGAAGTAAGTTTATTATATAAACTCATCAGAATTGACCCAGTGAATCTCAAATATCCATAAACCAATATCATTGTAATGACCCCGGGCTGACAAATGATTATTAAGCATAAATTTAATCACAACGTTACAAGTTAGAATGTGGAAGATGCTCATACCAATGCCAAATTTGAAGTATGTGATCATAAAGTGATAAATGTTTATCTTATTAATTTAAGTTTATACTTTATATTGAGCCCTAAAATAAAATAAAAGTAAAATAATTGAATAGCTATGCTAAGTGGCAAGGCAGTAGTCAACATAGTAATAATAGCTTTACAAATAATGTATAATGCTTTCAACTGCAGCATTGTTACACTGGTGCATGAGCCTTACCGATCATTGATTAGATGCCCACTTTAGCGTACACCTCATTTATCGCCACTTTGATGGGATCTCAACTCCTCACGGCACTTTGGACTCTGCATATTGTCTTTCACATGAAAGCCGTTGTTTATTTAAAATAGTAATACCATATCTATATTGTTCACACAATATCCAAAAAACATACAACGCTATAAGATTAGGTGAGTTTCCTCTTGGCACAATGGAATTAATAAACCATCCTAATAGAAAAGGCATTTTCACACTGAGTCAGTTGATTAGTGACTGGAATGGTAACATTCCAACTCCAGCCAACTGAACTTTACAAGACAATACAAATTGGATTGGCTACCGTTTGTAAAATCGCTAAAAGATGCAAGGATATGATATCACAACAAAGGGGATTGTATCACATGGGTTGGTAAAAAGAAGAAATCACGGGAAATCGAGGTGGCAGATTGCTATCTCAAAGTATGCTTGAAGGAACTACATAATGTAGAATATTGTTGGTTTTACAAATTCTAGCAAATTAATAATCCTATAAAAATTATCATTTTCTTTTGGTTAACTTGGTAGAACAAGAATCTTACATGGGCAAACTTACAAAAGAAGAATCATCATGGTCTTGGGATTTGCTATCTGTGTAGGAAAAATGATGAGGATAATGGACACTTATTCTTACATTGTCCTAGATATATAAGCATCTGGAAACACTTCACCACCAAGTTGCAGATTCCATTCATACAATTTAATACAATTGAGGAATGTTTCAAAAGGTGGAGTATACAAAGCAAAAGTAGGTGATTGCTTACTTTGGTAGTCTTCTGGAAGATCTGGAAAGGTCAAAATCAATTGATTTTTGGATCCAATAGATGGGGAGAAAATGTAATCTATGAATTCATAGAGTAGTGGGTTATATCAGATCAGAAAGACAACACCAAGCAAAGAAGGAAGGTAGAAAAGGGGAGGGTACAGATCACCAATTACCCAGCGGGGTTTTTTGATGGGAAAGCACAAGGAGGGAGATGTGGGTGTGGAATTTGGATAAAGCTATCAAAAGATCAAGAGTTCTGGACTCACTGGAATGTGGGAGAGGGTACAAGTATGAAAGCAAAAGCAATAACTTAATAGGATTACTATGGTTTATCAAATTTCTGAATATCTCACAAATGCAAATTTATGGGGATTCCAGATGTATGATTGATCATGTTATGGGGAAGAATAACATCCAACAAAATTCACTACAAGGTTGGCTAAGACATATACAAAGCCTATGGAATACTCTTCATCAACCTTCCATTCAGCGCATTCGCAGGGCACACAACAAGATCGCGGATGAAATGTCAAAGAAAGGATTACTAGCCACAGAAAAAGGTATCCATATCTTGATAAAAACGGGATCAAATGTCAAAGAAGTAGATAACGTCAAGCTTCCGGGATAGAGTACTGAAGATCAACACAAAAAAGAAGAACATCAACACAGATAAGTACCTTGAAAATCTTTGTATCTTTTTTGTAAAAGTTTTGTACAAATTTCGTATATGGTCTTGTATAGAAAAGACAGAAGAAATATTACTTCAATATAGCTATATGTAGAACATGTCAATGATCTGAGATGCATTTTAGTCTTCTAGATTCCCATTGTGTGAATCTGAGAAATGTGGTGAAAGGGGCAGAAAAAAATATAGATTCAAAGTCTCTGGTATATATTAGCATATAGCTTTAGATGTTTGTATGCTAATTATTTACAATTCCCTGTAGTCACAGTGTGGATACTATCAGATTTATGAGGATGATCTGTCCATCATACATATACACTGTTTTAACCATAATATAAAACAGATGTTATTTCTGGTGGAAAAAAATAAATAAATAAATAAATAAAATAAAATAAAATAAAATAACCTATAACACGTAGTATTATTAATAACTTTACGAATATCATGTAATGCCAGTGTACACTCCCATAGTGGTGCAGGATTGCTAGCCGGCACCAACAAGATGAGAGTTTAACGTTCACTTCATGGATGGCCAATTTGATCGATCTAGATCTTTATGGTCATTATTAAAGCAATCATTTATTAATTTTGGTTTAGGAAAGGGAGTCCTTTGGATTCTGTGGTTTTTTTTTATGGATATAAATTTTAAAAGTAATTAAGATGATGTATGTTTAAGAGGTATTATTTGAAATTTTATTTAATTTGATTGTAGATTTTGGAATATTTTAAGTTATTTTTACGAATATCAAGTAATAAAGATGATATATGCAAGTGAATTTGATTAAGAAAATTTTATTTAATTTGATTGCAGATTTTGAAATATTTTGAAATTTTGATAAATAGAATGAAATCAAACAAATAAATTTACAAATATCGTCAGATTTTCAAAAAATATGAAAACCACCATTAACATAAAATTAACCAGTATAATATACTATCTTTTCCTGCGCGGACTATAAAAAATTGTTTTAATGAATATGACCAAGTTGGGGCAATTTTTTAAATAATATACCTCCCACATTCAAATATGTGCAGATGTAACATCATGTTTTAACATTTCAATATGGGATTCTAAAACAGATTAATTTCCTATGGGCAGTCTATCACTAACTGGATTTACAACAAATGTTGAAAAATGACTTTGGAAGGTTGTTCAAGATAGCTAAAGTCTCGCTTTACAACTATCAGCTCCAAGATGTGACTGCAACAAATGTTGAAAAATGACTTTGGAAGGTTGTTCAAGATAGCTAAAGTCTCACTTTACAACTATCGGCTCCAAGATGTGACTGTGCTAGGTTTCATGGCCTGCGTGCCGTCATCATCCACCTAGTGGGCATGCCTAAAAAACAACTTATTCATTAGAAACATAAGAGCAAGAGCAAGGTGGCATTATAAGACACATGAAACATAATTAGTTGTAGTTGGAAAACAGAAAATCAAATAGTTATTTAAGTTGAAAATGGTGGGCAAGAAAAACAAAGTTTTGCCTGGCAATCTAGTTCAGGCATGAGAAGCATTAACTTCACCTAGCAATGCCAATTACTATTTCTCTCATCTGCACTCTCACACTCACACTATGGAGGGAGTAATTCATGGTAGGAAAAGAGGGGAATGCATTCTTGCTGGCTGGGCATCCTACTCATGCCTTCCATTAAAAACACAGTTCATCAAGCGATCTGCAGTAAGGTTTACATAATATTTTCTCTTCCTTGGAGCCAGATCAGCAATATGGTCTCACATGGTATCCTCAAAAGGGCTTATCGTTATGCTCAGCTATGGAGGGACTAACGCTTCGGTAAGGAACCCATGGCTTATCCTGACACTCCATCCCTTTTCACACCCACCCTCTACACATTGAAGGAAGTTTTTCTAAACAAAATTACGAAAGATGTAGTGGGTTTAAATGAAGGAAAGGAAGAGTGAGTTTAAGAAAAAACAAAAAATGAATGAATGTGGTTTTATTAGTTTGTAAGTGATTGTAATAATGGTAGATTTTGGCGTAAGTTTGTAGAATAGATAGTAATGGGGTGTATTATTAAGTCACTCCATGATGTGAAGGTTACCTGTTGGAAATTTTATGAGCAAAAATCCAACCATGTTAAGGGTTGGTGTGGTGATGGGGTGTACTATTAAGTCACTCCATGATGTGAATGTTACGGGTTGGAAACTCCATGGGCAAAAATCCAACCATGTTAAGGTTGGTGTGGTGATGGGGTGTACTATTAAGTCACTCCATGATGTGAATGTTACGGGTTGGAAACTCCATGGGCAAAAATCCAACCATGTTAAGGTTGGTGTGGCCCACGCGAGGTGCCATACCAGGGTGATTTGGATAGTAACCACATGTCAAGCCTGAAATAATCTCTACAAAACTCAGGCAACTAAACAAAGAAACAAAAGCAAATGTAAATTTTAGAATATTCCATAAATATAATAAATATGATAAAAAATTATTGTTTAACTCTAATCAATTTTTTAATATTATTAATTTTTAATTTGTCGAAATTTAAATTAATAGACAAAATGGTTGTGGCTAGAAAATTTACAGCAAGATTGTGATTTTTTGTTCTTTAAAATAAACTTTTGAAAAATCGAGTTTAGGCTATATCAAGATTATAAAAAGAATTTTTCGGGATTAATTCTTCTTGCCCTAACGATGAACCACACTGGTTGGTTCGAAACGCGATGACAAATATTTCTTTATCTGATTAATACTGAAAAAAAATATTTTATAAACTTTTGAATGTATAAATGGAGTGCACACTATTCTAACTCAATTTAAAAATGTCATAACTTTTAATTATTAATCCATTTATATATTAGTGTTTAATTTTTTATTTATTTATCTACAGTTTTTTAATTTCACTTATAAATTGAGATGGGCATTTTATATATATATTATTTAGTATGATTATTGTTTGTGTTTAATAAGATATTTGCAATTATTATTGTATTTTATATTGATTGTTTTAATTGACCACATACATAATTTGTATAATAAATTTATTACTATGTTAAATTTTGATGGTCAAATTTAACTACCCTAAATTAATATTACTTATACTTAATTATTATAACTTACTAAATCATTCTTTTTTAGTTGTTGGATTTGGTTTTGTTAAATAGCTTTTGAGAAAACTCTTATACTCCATGGTTTGGTTATAGTCTATTATTTTGTACTTTATTTTTATTTAATCTATTGGTGTTTTCCCATGGTTGTGTTAGAGCTCATGGTTTTGTACTTTATATGTATTTAATCTATTAGTGTTTGCCAATGGTTGTGTTAAATTTTCTTTTATAAATTAAGATAGTCATGTGAAATTATTCACCTTAGTTTATATAACATAAACAAACTTTCTTACATTATGCCTATGCATCTCCCCTATACTGGGTTATAGAGAGTCTTTCGGTCCAAAGATGACCACCATAATTCACTAAAGCATCAACACAACGGAACGTCAGAATCATAGTAAGAAGTAAAGACCCAAACCTCATATATTCATTTGAACAATGAATATTTGTATTTATTACATCCTACCCAAGAAGATCAAGGCAGACGCAACCAACATGCAGGAAGTAGACCTAGCTTGGAAAAGTCGTCACACCAAGCAGCTTCATCTAGTATTCTTTCAAGTTCTAAAATTCGAAAGTAGTATTTATCTTATGTATATAATTTTGGCTACCAACAAATCAAGGTATAAATTTGAGATTTTTAGTATTATTATACGAATTTTGAAATGAAGACAATTAATGAATTAAATTGTAAGGCCTGTGGATTTATAAAAAAAGAATTATTTGTTGTTTATCACATGATGTGCTTTGACTAGTGGATGTAACTCCATGAACAAGATAGTTTGAGGTCTTAGATATAGAGTGTCTTCCTATTCCTAGGCTATTAGCATATCCAATAGCAAGGATAAGCAAATGCGAGATACTTAGGAAGGAAAGGCCCAAGTCCATGATAATACTACAAAGGTGGAACAAGTGTTGATTATTGGTTTTAATAAAGTATTATCTTTCCTCCTCCATTGTCAATTGTCAAGAGAGTTTCTTAGTTCCTCTCCATGAAGGAATGCATATTTTACTTAAACAATGTAATATTGCAAAGTTGATCAAAGTTTGCAAACGTGGTGAATAGCAAGGTGATTGGTTGGTCAAAGTTCACATATGGTGACAGACTCGCTAGACAGAGTGGTAAGTTGGTCAAAGTTTAAATGTAATGAGGCAAAAGCTATAATTTCTATCGTTTCTTGGCCAAAGTATAATCTATATAGAAGTTGAAGTATTAATGCACAAAAGCATAAATATTAATCCAGGTTTTCAAAATTGAAGTCCGATAATTGGAGAAAAAATAATTTTATTTCTTTTAAATTCTAATAAAAAATCTTTTATAAATTTATGACTTAATCCAAATAAAAAAATATATGATCAATTATGATGTAAGCTTTTGTAGAACATGCCCAAAAGCTTACATCATAATTTATTCACTCAAAACTCCCCCTACATCTAAGGGAGAGTATTCAACGTGATATATTGACCTCATCAACACTAAATGAATAGAAAAGTGACACCTAAACATTAAAATGGAAGGAACATCACAGATGTTGGGATGATGGAAAATCTCATCAGGGCCGATAGGACACATTACTTTAATTCAAATTCCTAGCCAAATGGAACCAACCATGGATGGGACTGGCCACCGATCATTGCTTTTAGTCTCAACCAAAAAAGAAATACAGAGGATTCTCAAGAAAGAAAGAAAGAAAATTATTTTAACATCCACGAGGATAAAGATAGCCTATGGGACAAAGAAAATAATCGTTGATACATATTTTGGCCTACAATGCTTAATAAATCCATATAAAATAGTTTTTAAAATAGAATGGTTTCATCATGAAATCGCCTTGATACGATCACTTGAATGTAAAGTTTATATAAGCATTTTTGTATTTTTATAATAAATGAGATTTAATACAAATTTATTTTTAATTATTATATATATTATATATATATATTATATATATATATATATATATATTATATATATATATATTATATATATATTAATATATATATATATATATATATATATATATATATATATATATTGAGGTGATGTCTCTTTTTTTGGGATTTTTTTATCGTAATTCAGCTGTCAAACTCACAGTGGGAACATTCATTACTAGCTATTATTTGTGATTGCACGCTGACTCATCATTGTTATTCAAGAAAAACCACACTAGCTGTAATTACCCATTGGTGGTCCATTAGGAGCAGGTTTCCGCACCTACCAAATGTCTCTTGGTCTTGGGTCGTTAACCTGTTTCATTATGTCTAAGGAAGACGAACTCTTAACCAAGAAGAAAATTTTTTAAGACATACTCTAGACTGATAGGTATATGTTTCTTTACATGTCACCATTGTAAATATTAATTAGAATAAATATATTTACTAATTCAATTTTTTTATTGTTCGGATGAATTAGGATGCATCACTTTTTGTTGCATAATTTTTTTCCTAGAATTAGTTTGATCTTCTTACTCTTCCTTCATGTGTAACTATTACTATTTTATATAATTCCAGTGCATTTATGTATGTTATTAAATTATATTTATGTTTTTTAACATGTAATGGATGTGACAAGGACTCAATGGGTTTCCTCACTCTTTAGACTCAGTCGTTGTCTGCAGCTCGGTTCCATTGCATTAATGTGTGCCCCATCCGGGTATTTGAAGCTAACCTTTCTAATTGGATGCATTCGGGGAGGATGGGGCCGATGGATAAAAGGTTTGGGCTATTTTTTATCGGTTTCTTATTATTTGTAAAATACTCATTTGGACATACATGGCAATTTGGGGTGGATAAATTGTAACTTTGATCCATGTGAAATGGAGATGTAAAGGGCTCCATCCTTTAATTCCAAATGGAGTTTTGACCCGTAGAGATCATTATTTCACACTTTAGGATATGCTCAGCTTGTATCTACATATGCAATCGAGAAGAAAATTTAAAGAAGGTGAATGGGAAGTCTTGCTCCATTTCGACTAGCAGCTCTACTTCCATCACACTTTTAAATAAAACCAAAAAATGGGGTTTCTTGCATTTTTTCATAGTCTAAATATGCAAGGAAGGTGCTCAGCGATTCTTCCCAACTCCAAGATTATAATATCATAAGGAACTCAACAATCATTTTGAACACAAGGTTGAGAGGAGGTACCTAAGGAGCTAGTGCCTTAAGCTCTGGGAATCCAAATGGGAAATATAACTCCTTTAAAGATGTTGTGAAAGGAAAACCTTCCTCCCCAATAGAATATATACAAAGCTTATTTATTCCCTATATTATTAATCAAATGGAGCATTCTCTGACCATGGAAGTTGACCGTCTAGAGGTGAATACACTTTTCACAGCTCTACAATCCAAGCTGGTTCTCTATCATTTTTATTGTTTCTAGTCTAAAGAAAAATTCTTACACCAATGAATATTCTCCTCTTGGACCCCAAATTGTGATTTCTATCTATGTTCCAAAGGTATTTTTATTGTACAATTTGGTACACATAAGGATTATGATTTTGCACTTAATGAAGGGTCGTGGTTTGGGGTAAAGCGAGACTTTTTATCACTCCATGGTTTCCTAAATTTGATGCAACAAATATGGTAGTCACAACAGTACCAGTTTGGGTAAGGCTCCCAAATATTCCTCTTCGCTTTTGGAATCTGCGGGTCCTAGAATGTATTGGTAATACATTGAGAAAATTCAAAAAAAGGGACATGGAAAGAATGGAGAAAGGCATATTTACTTTTGAAAGAATTTGTGTGGAGATAGATCTTAGCAAAGGATTGTCAAATCACATCATATTGAAACATAAAAAAATTCAATGGACTCAAGTTGTAGACTATGATAATATGGCATTCCAGTGTCATTATTGCTTCCAAACAAGACATCTGCAGAATTCCTGCCCACAAGTTAAAAAGAACATAAAAATGAAAAAAAACACCAAAGACAAAGGGATGGCATTTCACAGATCCATACCTCTCTAAAGAACAAGAAGAAGGCACCAAGAAAAATATAGCAAAAGATTATGGGGGCACCCTGGAAAAGAATGAAAATACTACTCACTTTCAAAGTGGGATAGATTCAGCAACTATCCAAGATTCAAATCAACAGAAAAATAAGGTACATAGTTAGGATGGAAAAAATCATGTTCATGTATCAGAAAGCTTTGATTTTAACAAAGAGCATCCTCTTGAGACAATGAAAGAAATATGGCTCTGGTACTAGTGGATCCAAAAGTTGGGGATTGGCAACGGGTCTAGAAAAAGAAAGAAAATAAGGGGAATATTAGAAACTTCTACTACTCTTGATTGTCTCCTTTGACTTGTATTTTCTATATTCCTGTTTTTTTTGTTTTCTACTTCACTACAAATTTATTTTGGTCGCTACTTGTTGAATGCTTATAAGCATGTGTAATGAAAATTTATTTTTTCTATGATCATCACACATGGATTTGGGTAATTCTGGGTGAATGCACACTTTTTTGTGTGTATATACAAAATGTATTTTCTTCAGATATGAATGGAAGTACGGGTTTCTTTTCTCAGGGAAAAAACATGTGATTTATTTTTATTTGTTTAACTATAATCAAATTGTATAAAGTAATTATATATTATATTAAATTATATTGTATTTTTCATATGTAATTTATTTTTTTTTTTTTTAATTATAATAAAAAATATAAGTCTCTGGGGCAAACTTCATTAGCGATGGCCATGGAAATAAAGTGTTATGTGCCAGGAAGTTTGAGGTTCAAACCCCCCAATTTACTCATGTTTGTGGAAGGGGCATACGTAGGCACCTAGGGGTTATAATGGTAGTGGTCAGAATTGACCCTATATCACGAGAGTACAAAATAGGCCCATTGTTGATTCATCTAGTCACTATAGATATATATATATATATATATATTTTACAAATTTTTATTTTAAAGTACATAATTATTTTATTTTATAATTATTAATTTATTTTTACAAAAACAAATAAAATAAATTATATTTTATATATTTGATTATCATTAAAAAAACTAATGATATTGAAGAAATATAGTTTAATGTAAGACATAATTTAATTGTGAATATAATAGATATGAAATTACACAATTTAATGCAATATATAATTTAATTTTAAATATAACTAACCTAGATTTATCTTAAATCCAGATATATCAAGCGTCGAGAGGGATCAAGTTTAGAGTTAATATGGATCTAAGTTGGTACTCTTGCATTCCATAATGGATTTCCTCAAGCCTTTAAATAGGACTCATCATAACAAATGCCATGGGAAAAACCATGGGTTGTCAAAACCTGGAGCCCAAAAATTGCCAACAATAAGTTATTAATTTTATTTTTTTGTTTTCGTTTTTTTGTTTTTTACCAATTTGAAATATTTACATAACATAACATGACATTACAACATCTCTTCCATGCTAACCTGGTGATCGCCTCTCAATGCAATAAATATGAAACTAGACATAATTGATAGTGAAATGTGTTAGATAGTTACATAGTTGTTACTAGAGTTGATTTACGTATTTATGGTATATATTATTCACAACAATCAAGATGATATAGAGAAAAAGATTCTTAAAGAAAATGAACTGAAATTTTAGTTAATATGGCCACACAACGCAATTGACTTGACACAATTGTAATGAAATTAATTGAGATATATCTTAAACAATAGAGTACTCATAAATTAGATCTATGGAATAGAAATTGATTATGGCCTCACTACTTGCAAGTTAACTAAGTTCCAATAATAGGTATTAGGTACTAAGGCACAAAGTGATTCTTCATGTCTCTATGGTGCTATCTCTAAAATTTAGTTTGATATAATATGATAAAAGTATCGTGCTCAATTGGGGCATATTGATAGCTATTTGGTCATAATTACTCTAAGGATGTTTCTTCTTGAATAAGGGAACAATGGTAAATAATTAATGGTTTAAGAGGGATTATCCAATAAAAGTGTATAATAATGATGGTTATTTTCTCACTGCACTAATGTTTCTTTATATTCACTAGACGCTAATTAGTGTGAATAAGTTGTTGTCACTAAAGATAATTATTGAATTTATGGATGATTTTTTTTAAGATTGCCTCTTTTTATCATCTATATGCATTATGAGTGTCAAGGGAAACAACATACTTTGGGATATCCCATCATATTCTCTATAAAAAATATCATACACCCCTAGTCTCCTAAAGCATTTTCAAGGACATATTATGGAGGAAATATATTCGGGATCTAAATAATTGAAATTATAAAGAGATTGGAGTTTAGTTTGGAATTACTTAAGAGAATTTTTCCAATATCAAACCACCTACCATTCAGGAGAAATTCAACAAGATTCCAAATGCATCAAGGACATCCTCATGACTACTCTATATGTAATACACATGACCCAATAAAGGCCTAACTCAACACAAGAGTATGAACACCCTAGGTGGAGTGCATACAAGAACTAGCAAAGAATAATAGAGATTTGACACTTATCCCTTGGACCTCTATAAGATATGTCTTCTCGTATTCTTCTCTCGTCTTCTTTGTTTTCATGCTAGTAGTAGGAAGTCCATAATAATATGCATGTTTCTTATGCCATAGAAGATAGACATGAATTTCATAAACCTAGAAGGAGGATGCAAATAAATTCATGTGCACAATACGAAATTCCATATGTTAAGGAAGAAAATAAATTATAGGTGATATAAACAATATATTAAAAAGAAGATAATGGAATTATGTTGTGGTCATGAATTGTGGAGTACATGAAAAGAACTAGAATGTATAATAAGAGTTTCCTTATTTTTGAGAGTATAGGCTTAGACTCTTAATTATGGACATTGAAAAGAGACTATTATTTATGAAGTACAATACAATCACAAGATAAGTTAAAATTACCTAAGTAACCTAAGGAAGTGTTAGGGTTGCGATCAACACCCTCCAAAATTTTGCCTACACTTGAATTTTGGAGCCTACGAAGGATCCTACAATCTATCATTCCATAATCCCTTCATGTTTGATTGATGTTTTGTTATATATTTAAGTCGTCTTCTCAGGTTTTACTTGTCAAAGTCACTTGCTCACACATGCACAGTCCTTGTTTTACTCATGAGCGTACTTTCTTTATGCAAGCTTAAACAAGCATAGCACCGCCCATCAAGACAATGCATGTGCTATGTTTAACTCATGTTGACAGTTAGTGCACACCTTTCTTTGACAGAATCCCTCACTTTAGTTACAATTGTACTTTTATTTCAGTGAATTTTCTCAACTACCGCTTTTGGGCATCGTTGCTTTCACGAGTGTCGCTTTTACGTTTGTGATTGTTACTTTTGCTTGATTTCACTTTAATAAGTATCATTTTCATGTTATCTTCACTCTAGCATATGTCTCTTTCAAGGTCGTTTGCATTGTGTAAGTTTCATCTTCATGTTTTCCTCTTGTCACAGGTGTTGTTTTTGTTGTTTTCACTCTTGCATGTGTCACAACTTTGCACATCACCAAAGTTAATTATGGTGCACTCTCTTTCATGAGATGGTCTTACATATCATTAGAATATTCACTAGACACATTCCTACAGCTCAGTGCACTTTTTAGTAATAGTCGTCACTTTTGTTGTAACTTGTGTTCTAAGTGTCATAATGTGTCGTTTCAACTATCGCACTCAAAAATAAGTGTCACTTTGTCGTTGTTTCAAGTGTGATTGATGTTCATCAGTCATGTGCATTACTTTGGCTTGTGTTGATGGAATTTATCTGTGTGTGATCCATGTTTGAGATCTGTTAGAATGCATTTCTTTATTTTACCTTGCTAGTCCCACACTTAGCCATTTTGGGAACTCTTCTTGGTCCTTCAGTCAAGTGAAAGTTGTGAAGGCATTAGCCCTCTTACTAGATGATAATTGTCTCTTATTCATAAGCCTCATTGACATATATTTTCCTCCCATACTTGTGCACTAAGTATTTTCTAAGGTCTCCTCCCTCTCACAGTGCATTAGTACTTCCTAGGATAAGTGACTTATCCTTTTCTTGCCTCCCTCAGTGAAAAGCACATTCCATATGAAAAAGTAGCAACTTTTGGAGAGAATTTCACTCTACTAATCCTGAGCACACTTTAGAACAATGAAGCGCACTTTGGAAAAGCAAGAATCATTTGTCTCTTAAAAAAGTGCATGGCGCACTCACGAAGCATGAAGTCTTCATCCTCCCTTAGGGTGCATGGCACACTCACTAAGCACAAAGCCTTCATCCTCCCTCAGGGTGCATGGCGCACCCTTGAAGCATGAAACCTTCATCCTTCCCTCTTCCCTTAGGGCACATGGTGGAATCATGAAGCACAAAGCCTTAGGGCACATGGCGCACTCGTGAAACATGAAGCCTTAATCCTTCCCTTAGGGCGCATGGCATACTCTTGAAGTATGAAGCCTTCATCCTTCCATCTTCCCTTAGGGTGCATGGCATAGTCATGAATCCTAAAGACTTCATTTGAGCACTCTCTTTCGACTTGAATTACGCCCTCCTATTTCCTCATGAACACACAAATTCAATGGGAAGACTCAAAACTTGATCCCTTGTTCCTTCGATGTGTGCCCTTGCACCCTCCTTTGTTCCTTGAGTGCACAAGAGCACCTTGAACCAACGAATGATTCTCCTTCGTGCTTCGTACTTATGCCCTCCGCCCTTGAGTTCTATCTCTCTCTTGCTTGAGCACACAAGTGCACCTTCAAGGCCTCTTGTGAACCTTGACCTTTCACTGCCTTCAACACAGTAAAAATGAACAATGGAGCCTTCCTAATCCACTAATGAGTTTGATTGAACCCTCCTAATCAAGCCTCCTTCTTTTAACCCTCTCATTGGTCTATCATGAGTTGATCATTATATGAGCTAAGTAATGATAGAATAGATATTTTTAAGGATGATTTCTCTTTTTCATGAATGATTTTCATTGGTAGGAGTACCTTCCTAGCATGACAAGGTAATTCTCAAAGAAAATAGCAAGGAGAAATCATAAAGAAACACCTGCAAAGAAGAAGAACAAAAGAGAGTTATCACAAAGACATGAACCAAATCATCGACCAAAACAAAAAGAAGACATTGCATGATGACTTAGAGGATCTCAAATATCATCTAATGCCCTTTGGAGGGTGAATATAATCAACAAAATGGATCTTTCATGAAGATGAAGCATAGATCAGATCTACCATCAAGAATTCAAGATGAAGCAACAAGGAAGACAACTTGGCATTGTCACCTCATTATAGAGTCTATGTCATCATTGTCATGTTGTAACTTGTACAAGTGTCATCATAATGGTAAATGTGTGTCCATGTGTCATGCCACATCATGTGTAATGTACCTGATGTAATTATTAAAGAGAAAAGGACAAAATCTGATGTGTGGAAGTCCAAAGCTCACAAGTGGAATATGAAGGGTCGCATAGTCATATATGGACAAAATTCACATAGAGAAGGTCATTTATAATTTCAAGAGTTGTTTAAAAGTCCAAAGGATTCATTATAAGTGAGTCATGAGGGTAATTCAAGAGTCGTGAGGATATGAAAGGTAACTCCTTTTGTTATAAAATCAACCTCATAACTCAAGCAATGGGGCTTTTGGAAGCTTAAGATTTGGGGGGCTAGTCTTGGCTTCTCTACTTGGCATACAAGAGAATATATATTCTTTAGAGAAGAAAGAAGTGACTTAATGTTCCACTACTGGAACTAGTGCCTCATCATTGTAACTATGTACTTGGATCTTTCACCTAATTGAAATTCAAAGAGCCAACACATTTTCGTGCATGTATTTCAAATGCTTTATGACTATTCTTGGGATGTTTACAGTATATGTTGTGTTCATATGTACTAGAGAAATTGAACTATTTTGGTGGCTTTGTTACTCATCTTGTTGAATGTGTGCTTTATTCACTTTAATAATAATTATGTTAACTATTTTTCTAACGAATCTTTTCATGCTCTCGTGTGGCTCTCTTAGGTTAGTACTATTACTTCCTTCCAAAGACTCACTCTCGCCTCCCACTCACGAAGGTATCCTTTACACATTACAATTAGTGTTTCACAATGTCAACTTACTTGCTTTTTCAAGGTTTATGTATATAATCTCTTAAATCCAGATATATCAAGCGTCGAGAGGGATCAAGTTTAGAGTTAATATGGATCTAAGTTGGTACTCTTGCATTCCATAATGGATTTCCTCAAGCCTTTAAATAGGACTCATCATAACAAATGCCATGGGAAAAACCATGGGTTGTCAAAACCTGGAGCCCAAAAATTGCCAACAATAAGTTATTAATTTTATTTTTTTGTTTTTTACCAATTTGAAATACTTACATAACATAACATGACATTACAACATCTCTTCCATGCTAACCTGGTGATCGCCTCTCAATGCAATAAATATGAAACTAGACATAATTGATAGTGAAATGTGTTAGATAGTTGCATAGTTGTTATTAGAGTTGATTTACGTATTTATGGTATATATTATTCACAACAATCAAGATGATATAGAGAAAAAGATTCTTAAAGAAAATGAACTGAAATTTTAGTTAATATGGCCACACAACGCAATTGACTTGACACAATTGTAATGAAATTAATTGAGATATATCTTAAACAATAGAGTACTCATAAATTAGATCTATGGAATAGAAATTGATTATGGCCTCACTACTTGCAAGTTAACTAAGTTCCAATAATAGGTATTAGGTACTAAGGCACAAAGTGATTCTTCATGTCTCTATGGTGCTATCTCTAAAATTTAGTTTGATATAATATGATAAAAGTATCGTGCTCAATTGGGGCATATTGATAGCTATTTGGTCATAATTACTCTAAGGATGTTTCTTCTTGAATAAGGGAACAATGGTAAATAATTAATGGTTTAAGAGGGATTATCCAATAAAAGTGTATAATAATGATGGTTATTTTCTCACTGCACTAATGTTTCTTTATATTCACTAGACGCTAATTAGTGTGAATAAGTTGTTGTCACTAAAGATAATTATTGAATTTATGGATGATTTTTTTTAAGATTGCCTCTTTTTATCATCTATATGCATTATGAGTGTCAAGGGAAACAACATACTTTGGGATATCCCATCATATTCTCTATAAAAAAATATCATACACCCCTAGTCTCCTAAAGCATTTTCAAGGACATATTGTGGAGGAAATATATTCGGGATCTAAATAATTGAAATTATAAAGAGATTGGAGTTTAGTTTGGAATTACTTAAGAGAATTTTTCCAATATCAAACCACCTACCATTCAGGAGAAATTCAACAAGATTCCAAAAGCATCAAGGACATCCTCATGACTACTCTATATGTAATACACATGACCCAATAAAGGCCTAACTCAACACAAGAGTATGAACACCCTAGGTGGAGTGCATACAAGAACTAGCAAAGAATAATAGAGATTTGACACTTATCCCTTGGACCTATATAAGATATGTCTTCTCGTATTCTTCTCTCGTCTTCTTTGTTTTCATGCTAGTAGTAGGAAGTCCATAATAATATGCATGTTTCTTATGCCATAGAAGATAGACATGAATTTCATAAACCTAGAAGGAGGATGCAAATAAATTCATGTGCACAATACGAAATTCGATATGTTAAGGAAGAAAATAAATTATAGGTGATATAAACAATATATTAAAAAGAAGATAATGGAATTATGTTGTGGTCATGAATTGTGGAGTACATGAAAAGAACTAGAATGTATAATAAGAGTTTCCTTAGTTTTGAGAGTATAGGCTTAGAGTCTTAATTATGGACATTGAAAAGAGACTATTATTTATGAAGTACAATACAATCACAAGATAAGTTAAAATTACCTAAGTAACCTAAGGAAGTGTTAGGGTTGCGATCAACACCCTCCAAAATTTTGCCTACACTTGAATTTTGGAGCCTACGAAGGATCTTACAATCTATCATTCCATAATCCCTTCATGTTTGATTGATGTTTTGTTATATATTTAAGTCGTCTTCTCAGGTTTTACTTGTCAAAGTCACTTGCTCACA